>JAIUJO010002337.1:0-2500 GCA_023846275.1 Vanilla planifolia | reverse complement strand
AAGGAGTAGAAGAAGAAGCACAAGAAGAAGAAGAAAAAGAAGAAGAAGTGGAAGAAGAAGAAGAAAAAGAATAAGGAGAAGAAGAAGATGAAGAAGAAGGATTAGAAGAAGTAGAAGGGGAAGAAGGAAAAGAAGAAGGAAAAGAAGAAGAAGAAGAAGGAGAAGAAGGAGCAGAAGTAGGTGGAAGAGGTGAAGAAGAAGAATAAGAAGAAGAAGAAGAAGAAGAAGAAGAAGAGGAAGGAGGAGGAGGAGGGGAAGAAGAAAAAGTAGAAGAAGAAGAAGAAGAAGATGAAGAAAAAGAAGATGGGGAAGAAGAAGGAGGAGAAGGAGAAGAAGAACAGGGAGAAGAAGGAGGAGGAGAGGAAGAAGGAGAAGAAGGAGAAGAAAAAGAAAAAGAAGAAGAAGAAGGAGAAGAAGAAGAAAAAGAAGAAGAAGATTTGGAAGAAGAATAAGGAGAAGAAGTAGGAGAAGAAGAAGACGAAGGAGAAGAAGAAGGAGAAGAAGAAGAAAAAGATGGAGAAGTTGGAGAAGAAGGAGAAGAAGAAGAAGTAGGAGAAGAAGGACAAGAAGAAGTAGTAGAAGAGGAAGGACAAGAAGATGAAGTCGGAGAAGGAGAAGAAGAAGAAGGGAAAAAGAAGAAGAAGAAGAAGAAAGAGATGAAAATGAAGAAAAAAAAAAGAATAAGACAGAGAAGAAGGAGAAGAATAAGAAGACAAAGAGGAAGGAGACGATGGAGAAGAAGAAGAAGAATGAGAAGAATGAGAAGAAAATGAAGAAGAAGATGAAGAGGGAGAAGGAGAAGAGGTGGAGAAGAAAGAGAGGGAGAAGAGGTGGAGAAGAAGAAGAAGAAGAGGAGAATAATAATAATAATAATAATAAGAAGAAGAAGAAGGAGAAGAATTAGAAGAAGGAAAAGAAGAAGAAGCAGAAGAAGGAGAAGAAGAAGAAGAAGAAATGGAAGAAGAAGAAGAAGAAATGGAAGAAGAAGATAAAGAAGAAGGAGAAGAAGGAGAAGAAGAAGATGAAGAAGGAGGAGAAGAAGAAGGAAAAAAAGAAGTGGAAGAAGAAGAAGGAGAAGAAGAAGTGGAAGAAGAAGAATAAGGAGAAGAAGAAGGAGAAGAAGAAGAAGGAGAAGAAGAAGAAGGAGAAGAACAAGAAGAAGAAAAAGAAGGAGAAGGAGAAAGAGAAGAAGGAGGAGAAGAAGAACAAGAAAAAGAAGAAGAGAAGAAGAAGAAGTATAAGAAGTAGAAAAAGGAGAAGAAGAGAAAGAAGAAGAAGAAAAAGAAGGAGGAGAACAAGAAGAAGAAGGAGAAGAAGAAGAAGACGAAGAACATGAAGAAGAAGAAGCAGGACAACAAAAAGAAGAAGAAGGAGAAGAAGAGGAAGGATAAGAAGAAAAAGAAGGAGAAGAAGTCGAAGAAGAAGAAGGAGAAGAAGAAGGAGAAGGAGAAGAAGAAGAAGAAGAAGAAGAAGAAGAAGAAGAAATAGGAGAAGAAGAAGGAGAAGAAGGAGGAGAGGAAGAAGAAGATGAAGAAGAAGAAGGAGAAGGAGAAGAAGAAGAAAGAGAAGGATAAGAAGGAGAAGAGGTAGAAGAAAAAGAAGAATGAGAAGAAGAAGAAGAAGAAGAAAAAGAAGAAGAAAAAGAAATAGAAGGAGAAGAAGGAGGAGGTGGAGAAGAAGAAGAAGAAGAAGAAGAAGGAGAAGAAGAAGAAGAAGGAGAAAAAGGACAAGAAGAAAAAGAAGAAGTACAAGAGGAAGAGGACGAACAAGAAGAAGAAGAAAAGAAGGAGAAGAAGAAAAAGGAGAAGGAGAAGAAGAAGGAGAAGAAGAAGAAGAAGAAGAAGCAGAAGACGAAGTAGAAGAAGGAGAATAAAAAGGAGAAGGAGAAGAAGAAGAAGAAGAAGGAGAAGAAGAAGTAGAAGAAGAAGGAGAAGAAGAAGAAAAAAAAGAAGAAGAAGAAGTAGAATAAGCAGAAGAAGGAGAAGGAGAAATGGAAGAAGAAGCAGAAGAAGTAGAAGGAGAAGTGGAAGAATAAGAGGAAGAAGAAGGAGAAGAAGAAGGAGGAGAAGAAGAAGAAGAAGAAGAAGAAGAAGAAGAAGAAGAAGAAATAGGAGAAGAAGAAGAAGAAAAAGAAGAAGGAGAAGATGGAGAAGAAGGTGAAGAAGAAGAAGATGAAGAAAAAGAAGAAGATGAAGAAGAAGAAGAAGAAGAAGAAGAAGAAGAAGAAGATAGAGAACAAGAAAGAGAAGGAGTAGAAGAAGAAGAAAAAGTAGACGAAGAAGGATTAGAAGAAGGAGAAGAAAAAGGAGAAGGAGAAGAAGGAGAAGAGGAAGAACGAGAAGAAGAAGAAGGAGAAGAAGAATAAGAAGAAGAAAAGAAGAAGAAGAAGAAGAAGAAGAAGAAGGAGAGGAAGAAGAAGGAGGAGAAGAAGGAGAAGAAGGAGAAGAAGAAGGAGAAGAGGAAGAAAAAGAAGAAGATGGAGAAGATGAAGGAGATGGAG
>JAIUJO010002408.1:47500-52124 GCA_023846275.1 Vanilla planifolia | reverse complement strand
AGACCAAGAAGAAGAAAAAGTAGAAGAAGACAAACAAGAAAAAGAAAAAGAAGATGGAGTAGAAGAAGTAGAAGAAGAAGAAAATATGAATTAGAAGAAGAAGAAGATGATGATGATGACAAAGAACAAGATGAAGAAGAAAAAGAAGAAGAAGAAGAAGAAGAAGAAGAAGAAGAAGGAAAAGAAGATGACGAAGAAAAAGAAGAAGAAGAAGAAGGAGAAGAAGAAGAAGTAGAAGAAGATCAAGAAGAAGAAAAAGAAGAAGAGGAAGAAGAAGAAGAAGAAGGAGAAGAACAAGAAGAATAAGAGGAAGAAGAAGAAGTAAAAGATGAAGAAGACAAAGAATTAGAAGAAGAAGATGGAGAAGAAAAAGAAGAAGACGAACATGAAGAAGAAGAAGAAGAAGACGAGGTTGACAAAGAAGAAGAAGATGATGAGGATGAAGACTAATAAGAAGAAGAAGAAGGAAATGATAGAGAAGAAGAGGAAGACGAGAAAGAAGATGATGATAAAGAAGAAGATGAAGAGGGCATTGATAATGAAGAAGAAGGAGAAGAAGAAGAAGAAAGAGAAGAAGTAGAAGGAGGAGGAGAAGAAGAAGATAAAGAGGAAGAAGAAAATGGAGGAGGAAGAAGAGAAGGAGGAAGAGGAGTAAGAAAAGAAGAAGAAGTAGAAGAAGAAGAAGAGGAAAAATAAGAAGAAGAAGAAGAAGAAAAAGAAGAGGAAAAGGAAGAACTAGATGAAGATGAAGAAGAAGATGAAGATGAGGAAGAGGAAGAGGAAGAAGAAGAAGAAGAGGAAGAAGAAGTCGTAGAATAAGTAGAAGGAGAAGATAAAGTAAAAGAGGAAGGTGAAGAAGAAGAAGAAGAAGAGGAAGATGATGAAGAATAAGAAGGGGAAGAAGAAAAGAATAAGTAGAGGAAGATGTAGAAGAAAAGTAAGAAGAATAAGAAGAAGAAGAAGAAGAAGAAGAAGAAGAAGAAGAAGAAGGGGAAGAAGAAAAACAGAAAGAAGCAGAAGAAGAAGAACAACTAGGGGAAGAAGAAAAAGAAGAAGAATTAGATGAGGAAGAAGATGATGTTGAAGAAGAAGAAGATGAAAAATTAGATCTAGAAGAAGAAGATGATAATGGTGAAGAAGAAGAAAAAGAAGAGAAAGAAAAAGAAGAAGAAGAAATGGAATTAGAAGAAGAAGATAAGGAAGTAGAAGAAGAAGCAGAAGATGAAGAGGAAGTAGAAGAAGAAGAAGAAGAAGTGGAAAAAGAGATAGAAGTGATAGAAGATGAAGAACAAGAAGAAGGAGAAGAAGTAAGAGAACGAGGAGAAGACAAAGAAGAAAATGAAGAGGAGCAAAAGGAAAGAGAATTAAAAGAAGGAGAAGAAGAAGAAGAAGAAGAAGAAGAAGAGGAAGGATAAGAAGGATAGGATGATGAACAAGAAAGACAAGAAGAAGAAGAAGAAGAAGAAGAAGAAGAAGAAGAAGAAAAAGAAGAAAAAGAAGAAGAAGAACAAGTAGATGTAGAAGAAGAAGAAGAAGAAGAAGGACTAGAAGAAGAAGAAGAAGAAAAGGAAGAAGAAGAAGAAGAAGAATAGCAGAAGAAGAACAAAATGAAGAGGACAAAGTTTAAGTGGAAGAAGAAGAAGAAGAAGAAGAAGATGCTGAAGTAGATGTAGAAGACGAAGAAGAAGTAGGATTAGAAGAAGAAGAAGAAGAAAAGGAAGAAGAAGTAAGAGGGTAAGAAGAAGAAGAAGAAGAATAGCAGAAGAAGAAGAAAATGAAGAGGACAAAGTTTAAGTGGAAGAAGAAGAAGAAGAAGAAGAAGAAGAAGAAGAAGAAGAAGAAGATGCTGAAGAAGAAGAAGATGCAGAAGAAGAAGAAGATGATGCAGAAGAAGAAGAAGAAGAAGAACAAGTGGAAGAACTAGAAGATCAAGATGAAGAAATAGAAGAGAAAAAGTAGTAGTAGTAGAAAAATAAGAAGAAGAAGAAGAAGAAGAAGATGATGATGATGATGATGATGATGAATAAGTAAGAAAAGTAGAAGAAGAAGAAGAAGAAGGACAAGAAGATGAAGAAGAAGAAGAAGAAGAAGCAGAAGAAGAAAAGTGCAAGAAGAAAAAGATGAGGCAGAAGCAGAATATGAAGAAGAGGAGGAAAAATGAAATAAGGAAGAAGAAAATGAAGAAGAAGAAGAAAAATAATCATAATAATAATAATAATAATAATAATAATAAGAAGAAGAAGAAAAGGAGGAAGAAGAAGAAGAGAAGATGATGATGATGATGATTATGATTATGATGAAGAAGAAGAAGGAGAAGAAGAGGAAGAAGAAGAAGAAGAGGAGTAAGAAGAAGAAGAAGAAGAAGAAGAAGAAGAAGAGGAAGAAGAAGACAAAGAAGATGAAGAGGAAGAAGAAGAAGAAGAAGGGGAAGACGAAGAAGAGGAGGAAGAAGAAGTAAAATGAGAAAAAGATGAAGTAGAATAGTAATAATATTAATAATAATAACTAAAATAATAATAATAATAATTAGATGAAGAAGAAGTAGAAGATGGGGATGACTAATAAGAAGAAGCAGAGAAGGAAGAAGAAGAAGAAGAAGAAGAAAAGAATAATGAGAAGAAAAAGAAAAAAAGAAGAAGAAGAAGAAGAAGAAGAGGAGGAGGAGGAGGAAAAAGAGGATGAAGAAGAAGATGAAGAAGAAGAAGAAGAAGAAGAAGGGGAAGAAGAAGAGGAAGAAGAAGAAGAAGAAGATGATGAAGAAGAAGAAGAAGTGGAATTTGTAGAGAAAGAAGAAGTTGAAAGAGAAGAAGAAGAAGAAGAAGAAAAGCAAGAAGAAGAAGAAGAAGAAGAAGAGGTAGAAGAGAAGTAGATGAAGATGAAAAAGTTGAAGAAGAAGAGGAAGAAGAAAAAGAACAGGAAGATGAAGAAGAAGATTAACAAGAAGAAGAGGAATACGAAGAATAAATAGCAGAAGAAGAAGAAGAAGAAGAAGAAGAAGAAGAAGAAGGAGATGAAGAAGAAGATGATGAAGAAGACAAAATAATAATAATAATTAGGAGGAGAAGAAGAAGAAGATGAAGAAGAAGAAGATGATGATGATGAAGAAGAAGAAGTAAAAGAAAAAGAAATAGAATAAGAAGTAGAAGAATATGAAGGAGAAGGAGAAGAAGAAGAAGAAGAAGAAGAAGAATAAGGATAAAAAGAAGAAAAAAGAAAAATAAAAAGCAGAAGAAGGCGGAGGAGAAGAAGAGAATGAACAAGGAGATGAAGAAGAAGAAGAAAAGGAAGAAGAAGAAAAGGAAGAACAACAAGAACAAGTAGTAGATGAAGAAAAGGAAGAAGAAGTGAAAGAAGAAGAAGAGGAAGAAGAATAATAGGAAGAAGAAGAAGAAGTAGTAGAAGAGGAGAAGAGGAAGATGGGAAAGAAGAAGATGAAGTAGAAGAAGAAGGAGAAGAGAAAGAAGAAGAAGAAGAAGAAGGAGAAGGACAAGAAGAAGAAGAGAAGAATAATAAGGAGCAGTAGAAGAAATAGAAGAAGAAGAAGAAGAAGTGGAAGAAGAAGAAGAAGATGAGGACAAAGAAGATGATGAAGAAGAAGAACTAGAAGAAAAAGATGAAATTAAAGACTAAGAAAAAGATGTAGAAGATGGAGAAGAAGAAGAAGAAAAAGAAGAAGAAAAAAGTGAAAAATGAGAATGGGAAGAAGAAGAAGAGGAAGAAGGAAATGTGGAAGAAGAAGAAGAAGAAGAGGAAGTTTAAGGGGAAGTACACGAAGAAAGAGAAGAATAAGAAGAAGAAGAAGAAGAAGAAGAAGAAGGAGAAGAAAATAAAGTCAAAGAAGAAGAAGAAGAAGAAGAAGAAGAAAAAGAAAACAAAAAAGAAGAGGAAGAAGAAGAAGTGGAAGAAGAAGAAGAAGAGGATGAAGAAGAAGAAGAAGAAGAAGATCAAGACGGTGATGAAGAGAAGAAGAAGAAGGCAAAGAATAAAAAGAAGAAAAAAAGAATTAGATGAAGATGATGAAAAAGAAGAAGATGATCAAGGAGTAGAAGATGAAGAAGAAGAAGAAGGAGAAGAAGAAGGAGAAGAAGAAGAAGAAGAAGAAGAATAAGAACGAGAAGAAGAAGAAGAAGATGAAGAAGAAGGAGAAGAAGAAGAAGAATAAGTAATACTAGTAGTAGAAGAAGAAGAAGAAGTTGAGGCTTAATAGGAAGAGGAAGAAGATGAAGAGGATGAAGAAGAAGAATAAGAAGAAGAAGAAGTTGAAGAAGAAGAAGAAGAAGAGGAAGAAGAACAGGAAGAACAAGACGAAGATTAAGACAAAGAAGTTGAAGAAGAAGAAGAAAAAGATGATGACGATGATGATGTTTATGAACAAGTAGTAATAGAAGAAGTAGAAGATGAAGAAGAACAATATGACGAATAGGAAGAAGAACTAGAGGAATGAGAAGAAGATGAAGAAGAAGAAGAAGAAGAAGAAAAAGAAGAAGAAGAAGAAGAAGAAAAAGAAGAAGAAGAAGTTGATGTTGTAGTAGAATAAGAAGAAGAGGAGGAGGAGGAGTTCTAAGAAGAAGAAGAAGAATGAAGAAGAAGAAGATGAAGAGCAAGAAGAAGAAGGAAAGGAAGA
>JAIUJO010002408.1:20000-27500 GCA_023846275.1 Vanilla planifolia | reverse complement strand
AAGAAGAAGAGGGAAAAGTAGAAGATGAAGAAGAAGACGAAGAAAAAGAAGTTAAAGGAGTAGAAGAAGAAGAAAAAGAAGAAGAAGAGGAAAAAAAGATGAAAATGAACATAAGCAAGTAGAAGAAGAAGAAGAACAGAAATAGGAAGAAGAAGATGAAAAAGAAAAAGGAGAAGAAGATGTAGAAGAAGAAGAAGAAGAAGAAGAAGAGGAAGAAGATGATGAAGAAGAAGAAGAAGAGGAAGAAGATGTAGAAGATGAAGAAGAAGAGGAAGAAGAAGAAAAAGAAGATGAAGAAGAAGAAGTGAAAGAAAAAGAAGAAGTGGAAGAAGAAGAAGAAGTAGAAAAAGATGGCGAAGAAGAAGAAGAAGAAGATTATGATGATGATGATGACGAAGAAGTAGAAGAAGAAGTAGAAGTAGAGGAAGAAAAAGAAGAAGAAGAATTAGAACAAGAAGGAGAAAAAGTAGAAGAAGAAGAAGAAGAAGAAGAAGAAGAAAATTAAAAGAAGGAGAAGAAGACAAAGAAGGAGATGAAGAGGAAGAAAAAGAAGAAGAAGAAGAAGAAGGAGAAGAAGAAGAAGAAGAAGAAAAAGCAGGAAGAGAAGAAGACGAGGAAGAAGAGAAGATGATGAAGAAGAAGTTGAAGAAGAAGAAAAAGAAGAAAAACAAGAAGAAGATGGAGAAGTAGAGGAGAAGATGAGGAAGGAGATCATTAAGAAAAAGATGAAGATGGAGGAAGAAGAAGAAGAAGATGGAGAAGAAGCTAAAGAAGAAGAAGAAGAGGAAGAAGAAGAAGTAGTAAAAGAATAAGAATAGGAAGAAGAAGAAGAAGTAAAAGAAGAAGAAGAAAAAGGAGCAGAAGAAGAAGAAGAAGAAGAAGAAGAAGAAGAAGGAGAGGAAGAAGAAGGGGAAGAGGAAGGAGATGGAGTTATGGAAGAAGAAGAAGAGGAGGAGGAAGAAGAAGATGAAGAACAGGAGGATGAAGTGGAAGAAGTTGAAGAGGCGGAAGAAGAAGAAGAAAAGAAGAAGAAGAAGAAAAAGTGGAAGAAGAAAAAGAAGAAAAAGTTAAAGAAGAAGAAGAAGAAGAAGATGATGATAATGATGATGATGAAGAAGAAGAAATAGAAGAAGTAGAAGAATAAGCAAAATGAGAAGGAAAAGAACAAGAAGAAGTACAAGACAAGGATGACTTGTTAGGAGAAGTAGTTGGAGGAAGAAAAAGGAGAAGAGGTGGAAGAAGAAAAGAAGAAGAAGAAGAAGAAGAAAAAGAAGAAGAAGAAGAAGAAGAAGAAGAAGAAGAAGAAGAAGAAGAGGAAGATGAACAAGACGAAGATGAACAAGACGAAGAAGAGGCGGATGAAGAAGCAGAAGAAGATGATGATGATGAAGATGAAGGCAAAGAAGAAGAAGAAGAAGAAGAAGAAGAGGATGAAGAAGAAGAGGAAGAAAAAGTAGACATAGAAGAAGAAGAAGAAGAAGAAGAAGAAGAAAATGAAGAAGATGATGAAAAAGAGGAGGAAGAAGAAGAAGAAGAAGAAGAAAAAGAATAGGAAGAAGAAGAAGAAGAGAAAGAAGGGGAAGTAGAGGAGGAAGAAGAAGAAAAGGAAGAAGAAGTAGAGGAAGAAGAAGAAGAAGAAGGGAAGAAGGAGAAGAAGAGGAAGAATAAGAAGAAGAAGAAGAAGAAGAGGAAAAAAAGAAGAAGAAGAGGAAGAAGAAGAAGAAGAAGAAGAAGAAGGTTAAGAAGAAGAAGAAAAACAAGTAGAAGAAGAAGAACAATGAGAGGAAGAAGAGAAAGAAGAAGAAGAAGTAGAAGAAGAAAAAGAAGAGCAATAGTTGAACTAGAAGAAAAAGAAGAAGAAAAAGATGATAATTATGATGACGATGAAGAGGAATGTGAAGTGGAAAAGAAGAAGAAGAAGAAGAAAAGATGATGAAGAAGAAAGAAAGAAAGAAAGAAAATAATTGTCATAAGAAGAAGAATTAGTATTAGCAATAAAAGTTGAAGAAGGAGAAGAAGAAGTAGAAGGCGAAGAAGAAAAAGATGGACAAGAAAATGGAGGAGCAGAAGAATAAAAATTAGTTTAAGAGGAAGAAGAAGAAGAAGAAGAAGATGAAGTAGAAGAATAAGATGAAGAAGAAAAAGAAGAAAAAGATTAAGGGAAATAAGACGAAAAAAAAGAACAGGAAGAAGGAGAAGGAAAAAACGAAGAAGAGGAAGAGGAAGAAGAGGAGGAGGAAGAAGAAGAAGAAGAGGAAGAAGAAGAAAAGGTTGATGAAGAAGAAGAAGAAGTCGTAGAAGAAGAAGCTTAAGAAGAATAGAAAGATGAAGAATAGGAGAAAGAAGAAGAAGAAGAAGGAGTAGAAGTAAAGGAAGAGGAAGAAGAAGAAGAAGAAGGAGAAGAAGAAGATGAAGAAGAAGAAGGATGAGGAGGCATAGAAGAAATAAAAAAAAGAAGTGGAAGAAGAAGAAGATGAGGATGAATAGGATGAAGAAGAAGAAGATGATGAAGAAGAAGATGAAGAAGAAAAAGATGAAAAATGAGAATGGGAAGAAGAAGAAGAAAAAGAAGATAAAGAAGAAGAGGTAGGAGATGAAGAAGAAGAAGAAGAAGAAAAAGTTGAAGGAGAAGTATAATAAGAAGGAGAAGGAGAAGCAAAAGAAGAAGAAGAACAAGAAGAAGAAGAAAAAGAAGTAGAAGAAGAAGAAGAAGAAGAAAGAGAAGAAGAAGAAGAAGAAGAAGACAAGAAGGAGAAGAAGAAGAAGAAGAAGAAGAAGGAGATGAAGAAGAAGAAAAAGAAGGAGGAGTCGAAGGAGAAGAAGGGGAAGAGGAAATAGAAGAATAAGAAGGATAAGAAGAAGAAGAAGAAGAAGAGGCAAAAGATCATGATGAAGAAGAAGAAGAAGAAGAAGAAGAAGAAGAAAAAGTAGGAGGAGGAGGATGGAGAAGTTGAAGAAGAAGAGGAAGAGGAGGAGATGAATAGGAAGAAGAAGAAGAAGAAGAAGAAGGAGAAGAATGAGATGATGAAGATGAAGAAGATGAAGAAAAAGAGGAAAAAGAAGATGAAGAAGAAGGAGAAGAAGAAGAAGGAGAAGAAGAAGATGAAGAAGGAGAAGGAGGAGGAGAAATAGTAATAATAGAAGAAGAAGAAGAAGAAGAAGAGGAAGAAGAAAATGTCGAAGAAGAAGAAGAAGAAGAAGAAGAAGAAAATGAAGAAGAAGACGTAGTGGAAGAAGAACAATAAGTAGAAGAAGTAGAAGGATAAGTAGAAGAAGTAGAAAGAGAAGAAGAAGAAGAAGAAGAAGAAGATGAACAAGAGGAAGAAGGCAAAGATGAAGAAGAAGAAGAAGAAGACTAGGATGACTAATAAGAAGAAGTAGATGAAAAAAAAGAAGAAAATGGTGAGGAAAAAGAAGAAGAAGAAGAAGAAGTGAAGAAAGATGAAGAAGAAGAAGAAGAAATAGAAGTATAGGAAGAAGAAGAATTAGAAGAAGAAGAAGAAAAAGGAAAAGAGAAAGAAGAGGAAGAAGAGGAAGAAGAGGAAGAAGACGGGGAAGAAGAAGAAGAAGAGGAAGAAGACGGGGAAGAAGAAGAAGAAGAAGAAGAAGATGACGAGGATGACTAATAAGAAGAAGACGTAGAGGAAGAAGAAGAAGAAGAAGAAGAAGAAGAAGAAAACGGTGAAGAAGAAAAAGAAGAAGAAGAAGAAGAAGAAAACGGTGAAGAAGAAAAAGAAGAAGAAGAAGAAGAAGAAGAAGAAGAAGAAGAAGATGAAGAAGAGGAAGAAGAAGAAGAGGAGGAAGAAGAGGAACAAGAAGAAGAAGCAGAAGAAGAAGAAGAAGAGGAGCAAAAAGAAGAAGAAGAAGAAGAAGAAGATGACTTTGATAAGGTAGAAGAAGAAGTATAAGAATAAGTTAAAGAAGAAGATGAAAAAGAAGTGGAAGAAGAAGAAGAAGATGAGGAAGAAGAAGAAGAAAAAGGGGAAGAATAATAAGAACAAAAAGAATAAGAAGAAGAAGAAAAAGAAGAAGAGGAAAAAGAGGAAGAAGAAGAAGAAGAAGAAGAAGATTTAGAAGAAGAAGAAGAAGAAGATTTAGAAGAAGAAGAAGAGGAAGAAGAAGAAGAAGAAGAAGAAGAAGAAGAACAAGAAAAAGAGGAAGAAGGAGAGGAAGAAGAAGATGAAGAAGAAAAAGAAGAAGAAGAAGATGAGAAAAAGAAGATGAAGAAGAAGAAGAAGTAGAAGTCTAAGAAGAAAGAGAAGAAGAAGAAGAAGAAGAAGAAGAAGGAGATGAAGAAGAAGTGGAAGAGGAAGAAGAAGAAGATGTTAAAAAGGAAAAAGAAGAAGAAGAAGAAAAAGAAGAAGAAGAAGAGGAAGAAGAAGAAGAAGAAGAAAAGGAGAAGAAGAAGAAGAAGAAGAGGAAGATGAAGAGGACGAATTTGAAGAGGTGGAAGAAGAAGAAGAAAAGAAGAAGAAGAAGAAGAAGAAGAAGAAGAAGAAGAGGAAGAAGAAGAAGAAGAAGGTGATGATGAAGAAGAAGAAGAAGTAGAAGAAGATCCTGATGATGATGAAGACGTAGAAAAAGAAGAAAAGAATAAGAATAAGAATAAGAAGAAGAAGAACTAGAAGAATAAGAATGAGAAGAAGAAGTAAAAGAAGAAGAAGGAGATGAAGAAGAAGAAGAGAAAGAAGAAGAAGAAGAGGAAGAAAAAAGAAGAAGTAGGAGAAGAAGAAAAGTGGAAGAAGAAAAATTGAAGAAGAGAAAAAAAAAGAAGTAGAAGGAGGAGGAAAAGAAGAAGAATAAGAATAAGAAGAAGAAGAAGAATAAGAAGAAAGAGATGATGATGAAGAAGAAGAAGGCAAGGATGACTAATAAGAAGTAGAGGATGAAGAAAAGAAGAAGAAGAGGAAGAAGAAGAAGAAGAAGAAGAAGATGATGTTGAAGAAGCAGAAGAAGAAGAAAAAGAAGAAGAAAAAGAAGAAGAAGAAGAAGAAGAAGAAGAACAAGAAAGAGAAGAAGAAGATGATGAAGAAGGAGAAAAGGAAGAAGTAGAGGAAGAAGGAGTATAAGAAAAGAAGAAGAACAAGACAAAAAAAAAGAATAAGAAGGAGAAGAAGTAAAAAGAAGAAGATGAGGAATAAGAAAAAGTGTGAGGTGAAAAAGAAGAAAAACAAATAAAAGGACAAGGAGAAGAAGATGAAGAAGATGATAAAGAAGAAGAAGAAGAATAAGAATAAGAAGTAGAACTAGAAGAAGAAGAAGTGGAGGGAATAGGAGAAGAATAAGAAGTATTAGAAGACAAGGATGACAATTGAGAAGAGGTAGAGGACGAAAAATAGGAAGAAGAAGAAGAAGAAAAAGAAGAAGAAGAAGTAGAAGAAGGAAAAGAAGAAGAAGAAGATGATGATGATGATGATGATGATGATGATGATGATGATGATGATGATGATGATGATGATGAAGAAGAAGAATAAGAGGAAGAGGAAGAAAAAGAAGAAATAAAGAACAAGACAAAGTTGTTGTAGTGAAAGAAGAAGAAGAAGAAGAAGAAGAAGAAGGAGGAGAAGAAGAATAAAGAGGAGAAGAAGAATAAGTAGAAGAAAATAAGAAGGAGGAGAAGAAGAAGAAGAAGTAGAAGAAGAAGTCAAAGAGGAAATAGAAGAAGTCAAAAAGGAAATAGAAGAAGAAGAAGATTAAGTCAAATAAGAAAAAGAAGAAGAAGAGCACGAAGAAGAAGCAGAGGAATAAAAGCAGAAAGAAGAGGAAGAAGATGAAGAAAGAGAGGAAGAAGATGAAGAAGAATAAGAAAATGATGAAGAAGTAGACGAAGAAGAAGAAGAAGAAGAAGAAGAAGAAGAAGAAGAAGAAGAACAGGAAGACAAATAAGGATAAGAAGAAGAAGAACAACAACAACAATAACCCGAAGAATAAGAAGAAGAAAATGAAGAAGAAGAAGAAGAAGAAGAAAGAGAAAAATAAGGAGGAGAAGAAGAAGAAGAGCGAGTATAGGAAGAGAAAGAAGAAGAGGAAGAAGAAGAAGAAGAAGAAGTAGAAGATGAAGAAAAAGAGGAAGAGAATAAGTAGAATAAGAAGAAGAAGATGATGATGATGAAAAAGAGAATAGGAAGAAGAAAAATAGGAAAAAAAGAAGAGGAGGAAGAAAATTACGAAAAAGAACCAGAAAGAGACGAACAAGAAGAAGAAGAAGAAGTACAAGAAGAAGAAGAAGAAGAGGAGGAGGAGGAAGAAGAAGAAGAATAACAAGAAGTACAAGAAGAAGAAGCAGAAGAAGAAGAAAAAGAGGTAGAATATGAAGGAGGAGAAGAAGAAGAAGAAGAAGAAGTAGGGGACGAGGAAGAGAACAATAAGTGGATGTGGTAAAAGAAGAAGAAGAAGAAGGTGTTGACGTAGAAGAAGAAGATGAAGAATAGAAAGAAGTAGTAGAAGAGGAAGAAGAACGAGAAGAAACGAGAGAAGAAGAGGAAGATGAAGAGGAGGAAGAAGAAGAAGAAGAAGAAAAAGAAGAAGAACCAGGGCAAGGTAAAGAACAATAATAGGAAAATGTAGAAGATGAAGTAGAAGAGGAAGAAGAAGAAGAAAAAGTACAAGAAAAAGAAAAAGTAGAAGAAGAAGAAAAAGAAGAAGAAGTAGAAGAAGGAAAACAAAAGAAGAAGAAGAAGAATAAGTGGAAGAAGAAGATTAGAAGAAGAAGAAGTAGATGAAGATGTTGAAGAAGAGTAAGACGAGGGAGAAGTAGAAGAAGAAGGTTTTGGTGAATAATTCGAAGAGGAAGAAGGGGAAGAACAAGAATACGAAAAAGAAGAACAAGAAGAAGAAGAAGAAGAAGAAGAAATGCAAGAAGTGGAATAAGAAGAAGAAGTAGAACAAGAAGAAGAAGAGAAAGAAAAATAATAGGAAGAAAAAGAAGAAGAAGAAGAAGAAGAAGAAGAAGAGGAAGAAGAAGAAGAAGAAGAAGTAGAAGAAGAAAGAGAAGAAGAAGAAGAAGAAAGAGGAGTAGAAGAAAGAGAATAAGAAAAAGAAGTAGAAGAAGATGAGGATGAAAAGGAAAATGAGGAAGTAGAAGAAGAAGATGAAGATCAAGATTAAGAAGAAGAAGAAGATGTAGAAAATGAAGAAGAAGAAGAAGAAGAAGAGGAAGAAGATTAAGAAGAGGAAGAAGAGGAAGAGGAAGAAGAGGAAGAAGGGGAAGAAGAAGAAGAAGCAGAAGAAGAAGAAGAAGAAGAAGGTGAAGGAGAAGTATAAGAAGAAGGAGGAGAAGAAGAAGAAGAATAAGAAGAAGAAGAAGAGGAAGAAGAAGAAAAAGAAGAAGAAGAAGAATAAGAAAATGAAAAATGGGATTATATAATAATAGTAATAATAATGACAATAGAAAGAAGTAGAAGTAGACAGAGAAGAAGTAGAAGGAGAAGAAGAACGAGAAGAAGAAGAAGAAGAAGAGGAAGAAGAAGAAGAAGAAGAGGAAGGAGAAGAACAAACAGT
>JAIUJO010002408.1:12500-15000 GCA_023846275.1 Vanilla planifolia | reverse complement strand
GAAGAAGAAAAAGAAGAACAAGTGGAAGATAAAGAAGAAGAAGAAGAAGAAGAAGAAGAAGAAGATAAGGAAGAAGAAGGAGAAGTAGATGAAAGAAAATAAGAAGATGAAGAAGAAGAAGAAGAAGGAGAAGAAGAACACAAAGAAGAAGATGGAGAAGAAGATGAAGAAGAAAAAGAAGCAGAAGAGGAAGAAGAAGAAGAAGAAGAAGAAGAAGAGGAAGAAGAAGAAGAAGAAGGAGAGGAAGAAGAAAAAGAAGAAGAAGATAAAGAAGAAGAAGAAGAAGAAGAAGAAGAAGAAGAAGAAGAAGGATAGGAGGAGGAGGAGGAGGAGGAGGAGGAAGAAGAAGAAGAAGAAGAAGAAGAAGAAGAAGAAAAAGAAGATGAGGAAGAAGAAGAAGTTGAAGAGGGCGAAGTTGAAGTGGAAGAAGAAGAAGAAGAAAAATAAGAAGAAGAAGAAGAAGAAGAATTAGAAGAAGAGGATGATTAAGTAGAAGTAGAAAAAGGCAAAGATGATGATGAACAAGCAGATGAAGAAGAAGAAGAAGAAGAAGAAAGAGAAGAAGAAAAAGAAGAACTAGAAGAAGAACAAGATGATGATGAAGAAGTGGAAGAAGAAGAAGAAGAAGTCGAAAAAGAAGAAGAAGAAGAAGAAGAAAAGAAAAAGAAAATTGGAAGCAAGAAGTAGATAATGAAGAAGAAGAAGAAGAAGACAAAGAAGAAGAAGAAGAAGAAGAAGAATAGGTAGAAGAAGAAGAAGAAGAAGAAGAAGAAGAGAAAAAAGTAGAAGACGAAGAAGAAGAAGAAGAAGAAGTAGAAGAAGAAGAAGAAGAAATAAGAGAAGAAGAATGAAAGGAAGAAGAAGAACAAGAAGAAGATGGAAAAGAAGAATAAGAAGGAGAAGTAGAAGAAGAAGAAGAAGTAGTAGTAGAAGAATAAGAAGAAAAAGAAGAACAACAACAAGAAAACGATAATGATGATGATGATGAAGAAGAAGAAGAAAAAGAAGAAGTAGAAGAAGAAGAACAAGAAGCAGTAGAACAAGAAGAAATAGGAGTATATGAAGAAGAAGAAGAATATTAGGAGGAAGAAGAAGGAAGAGAAGAAGAAGAAGAAGAAGAAGAAGAAGAAGATGAAGAAGAAGTAGTAGAAGAAGAAGATGAAGATGAAGTTGATGATGAAGAAGAAAATGAAGAAGAAGTAGAAGTATGAGAAGAAGAAGAAAAAGAAAGAAGAAGAAGAAGAAGAAGAAGACGAAGAAGAAGATTAAGTAGAGGAAGAAGAAGAAGAAGAAGAAGAAGAAGAGGAATAATAAGACAAAAAAGAAAGGAGGAGGAAGAAGAAGAAGATGAAGAAGAGGTAGTAGAAGAAGAAAAAGTAGAAGGAGAAATAGTAATAGAAGAAGAAGATGATGATGAAGAAGAAGTAGTAGAAGAAGAAGAAATAGAAGAAGAAGAAGAAATAAGATTAGAAGGAGTAGAAGATGAAGGAGAAGAAGTTGTAGAAGATGAGGAAGTCGAAGTCGATGAGGAACTAGAAGAAGAGGAAGAAGAGGAAGATGGAGAAGGAAAAGAAGAAGAAGAAGAAGAAGAAGAAGAAAAGAAGAAGAAGAACAAGAAGAAGAAAAAAAGAAGAAGAAGACAAAGAAGAAAATGAAGACAAGATGACGAAGAAAAAGAAGAAAGAAGAAGAAGACAAAGAAAAAGAAGTAGAGGAAGAAAAGGAAGAAGGAGAAGTAAAAGCAGAAGAATAAAAAAAGAAGAAAAAGAAGAAAAATAACAAGAAGAAAAGAAGAAAAGATAGAAGAAGAAGAAGAAAAAGAAAAAGAAAAGAAGAAGAAGAGGATGAAAAAAAAGAAGAAGAAGGAAAAGAAGAAAAAGAAGAAGATAACATGATGAAGAAGAAGAAGAAGAAGAAGAAGAAGTAATAATAAGAAGTAGAAGAAGAAGAAGTAGAAGAAATTGGAGAAGAAGAAGAAGAAGAAGAAGAAGAAGAAGATTAAGAAGAAGAAGAAGAAGGAGAAGAAAAGGAAGAAGGAGAAGGAAAAGAAGAAGAAGAAGAAGAAGAAGAAGTAGAAAATGAAGAAGAAGACAAAGAAGAAGAAGAAGATAAGATGTAGAAGAAGAAGAGGAAAAAGGAAAACGAAGAAGAAGGAGGAGAAGGCAAAGAAGAAGAAGAAGAAGAAAGAGTAGTAGAAGAAAAGAAGAAGAAGAAGATGAAGTAGAAGGAGAAGAAGACGAGGAGGAAGAAGAAGAAGAAGAAGAAGAAAAAGAAGAAATATGAGAAGAAGAAGAAGAAGAAGAGAACAAAGATAAAGGAGGATAAGAAGAAGCAGAAGAAGAAGTATAAGAAGAAGAAGTAGTAGTAGTATTAGCAGAAGAAGAAAAAGAAGAAGAAGAAGAAGATTGAAGAAGAAGAAGAAGAAGTGGAAGAAGAAGAGAAGGTGGAAGAAGAAGAAGATGAATTAGAAGCAGAAGAAGAAGAAGAAGAAGAACAATAAG
>JAIUJO010002408.1:0-5000 GCA_023846275.1 Vanilla planifolia | reverse complement strand
GGAAGAAGAAGTGGTAGAAGTAGAAGAAGTAGTAGAAGAAGAAGAAGGAAAAGAAATAGTTTTTGAGAAGAAGAAGAAGAAATAGAAGAAGGAATAAGAGAAGAAGAAGAATAAGAGGAGGTCGAAGAAGAAGAAAAAGAAGAAGAAAGAAGATCAAGAAGAAGAAGAAGAAGGTAAGATGATGATGAAGAAGAAGCAAAAAGAAGAAGATGAAGAAGAAGTAGGAAAGATAGGAGTAGTAGTAGTAGAAGAAGAAGAAGATGATGATGATGATGATGTAGAAAAAGAAGATAAGAAGAAGAAGAAGACGATGAAGAAGAAGAAGAAAGATGAGGAAAAAGAAGAAGAAGAAGAATATGAACAAGATGATGATGATGATGAAGTAAAAGAAGAAGAAGGAGAAGAAGAAGAAAATAAAATGAAGAAGAAGTTGAAGAGGAAGAGGAAGAATTACAAGAAGAAGAAGAACATGAATAAATCGGAGGAAAAGAAGAAGAAGAAGAAGAAGAATCAGAAGAAGAAGAAAAGAATTAGAAGAATTTGAAGAAGAAGAAGTAGAAGAAGGACAAGAACAAGAAAAAGAAGAAGAAGTAAAAAGAGAAGAAGAGGAAGAAGAAGTAAAAGGAGAAGAAGAAGAAGAAGAAGAAGAAGAAGGAGAAGAAGAAGAAGAAGAAGTTGAAAAAGTAGAAGTAGAAGTAGTAGTAGAAGAAGAAGAAGAAGTAAAAAAAAGTAGAAGAAAAATAAAAGGAAGAAGAAGAAGAAGTAGTAGTCAACGAGGAGGAAGAAGAAGAATAAGGGGAAGAAGGGAAGAAGAAGAAAAAGAAGAAGAAGAAAAAGAAGGAGAGGATAAAAAGGACAAAGGAAAAGTAGAAGAAGAAGAAAAGGAAGAAGAAGAAAAAAGGAGAAGAAGAAGAATAGAAGAAGAAGAAGAAGAAGATAAGATTAAGAAGAAGTGGAAGAAGAAGAAGAACAAAAGAAGAGAACAAGAAGAAGAAAAAGAAGAAAAAGAAGCTAAAGAAGAAGAAGATAAGATAAAGAAGAAGAAGAAGAAGAAGATGAAGAAATAAAAGAAGAAGAAGATGATGATGAATGAAGAGGAAGAAGAAGAAAAAGAAGAAGCATAAGTAAAAGAAGAAGAAGAAGAAGAAGAGGAAGAAGAACAAGAAGAGGAAGAAGAAGAAGAAGAAGAAGAAGAAGAAGAAGAATTCGAAAAAGAAGAACAAGAAAAAGTTTAAGAAGAAGAAGAAGATGATGACAAAGAAGAAGTAAAAGAAGATGAAGAAGAAGAAATAGAAGATGAAGAAGAAGAAAAAAAATTAAGAAGAGGAAGAAGAAGTAGAATAGGATGAAAAAATAGGAGTGGAAAAAGGAGGAGAGAAGGAAGAAGAAATAGGAGAAGAAGAAGAAGAAGAAGAAGAAGATTAAGAACAAGAAGAACAAGAAAAAGCAATAGAAGATGTGGAAGAAGAAGAAGAAGAGGAACTAGAAGAAGAGAAGGAAATTGATGAAGGGCTAAGAAAAGAAGAAGAAGAAGATGAAGAAGAAGAGGAAAAAGAAGATGAAAAAGAAGTAGAAGATGAAGAAGAAGAAGAAGAAGAAGATAAGATGATGATGAAGAAGAAGAAGAAGAAAAAAGAAGATGAAGTAGAAGAAGGTGTAGATGAATAAGTAGAAGAAGAAGAAGAAGAAAATGAAGTAAAAGGAGGAGAAGAAGAATAAGAAGTTGTTGAAAAAGAAGAAGTAGAAGAAGAAGAAGAAGAAGAAGACAACAAAAAAGTTGAAAAAAATAAGAGGAAGAAGATGTAGTAGAAGTCAAAGAGGAGGAAGAAGAAGAAGAAGAAGAACAAGAAAAAGTAGAAGAAGGAAACGAAGAAAAAGAAGAGAAAGAAGAAGAACAAGAAGAAGGAGAAGAAGAAGAAGAAGAAGATGAAGAGGAAGAAGGAGAAAAAGAGGAAGAAGACGAAGAAGAAGAAGGAGAAGACAAAAAAGACAAAGGAAAAGAAGAAGTAGAAGAAGAAGAAGAAAAAAAGAAGAAAAAGAAGAAAAGAAGAAGAAGAAGAAGAAGAAGAAGATAAGATTAAGAAGAAGAAGAAGAAAAAGAAGAAGTACAAGAAGAAGAAAAAGAAGAAGACAAAGAAGAAGAAGAAGAAGAACATAAGATAAAGAAGAAGAAGAAGTAGTAGTAATAGAAGAAGAAATTGAAGAAGAAGAAGATGATGTTGATGATGATGAAAAAGAAGAAGAAGAAGGAAAAGAAGAAGCAGAAAAAGAAGAATCAGATGAAGAAGAAGAGTAAGAGGAAGAAGAACAAGAAAAGGAATAAGAAGAAGAAGAAAAAAATTATGAAGAAGTTGGAGAAGAAGAAGAAGTTGAAGAAGAAGAAGAAGATGATGAAAAAGAAGATGTAAAAGAAGATGAAGAAGAAGAAAATGAAGGAAAAAGAAGAAGAAGAGGAGGAAAATGAAGAAGAAGAAGAAGAAGTTGAAGAAGAAGTAGAAGAAGTCGAATAGGATGAAGAAATAGGAGTGGAAGAGGGAGAGAAGGAAGAAGAAGTAGGAGATTGAAAAGAAGAAGAACAAGAACAAGAAGAACAAGAAAAAGCAATTGAAGATGTTGAAGAAGAAGAAGAAGAGGAGCAAGTGGAAGAAGGGATACAAAAATGAGTAGAAGAAGAAGAAGAAGAGGAGGAGGAAAAAGAAGAAGAAGAAGAAGAAGAAAAAAGTGAAGAACAAGAAGAAGAAGATAACATGAAGAAGATGAAGAAGAAAATAAAAGATGAAGTAGAAGAATTATGAGAAGAAGAAGAAGAAGAAGATAAAGAAGAAGAATAAGAGGAAGAAGAAGAAGAAGTAGAAAAACAAGAAGAAATATGAGAAGAAGTTGAAGAAAAAAAAGTTGAAGGAGAAGAATAAAAAAAAGAAGAGAGAAGGAGAAGAAGAAGATGTGGTATAAGAAGAAGAAGAAGAAGAAGAGGTGGAATTGGTAGCAGAGGAAGAAGGAGAAAGAAAAGAAGAAGAAGAGGAAGCAGAAGAAGAAAAAGAAGAAGAAGAAGAATAAAAAAAAGATAAAGTAGAAGACAAAAAAGAAGAAGAAGATAAGATGAAGAAGAAAAAGAAGAAAGAATAAGAAGAAGAATAAGAAGAAGAAAGAGAAGTAGAAGAAATAAGGAGAAGAAGATGAAGGAGAAGAAGAAGAAGACGAAGAAGAAGAAGACGAAGAAGAAGAAGAAGAAGAAAAACTTGTTGATGATGAAAAAGAAGAAGAAGAAGAAAAAGAAGAGGAGGAGGATGAAGTTGATGTTGTCTATGATGAAGAAGAAGAAGAGGAGAATGAGGAGGGGGAGGAGGAGGAAGAAGAAGAAGAAGAAGAAAAAAAAGTTGTAGTAGTAGTAGTAAAAGAAGAAGAAATATGAGAAAAAAAAGAAGACAAAATAGAAGAAGAAGAACTAGAGAAAGAAGAAGGTTAAGAAGAAGAGGAAGATGAGGTACAAGAAGGAGAAGTAGAAGAAGATAAGAAGAAGAAGAAGAAGAAGAAGAAGAAAGAAGAAGATGAAGAAGTAGAAGAAGAAGTGGAAGAGATAGGAGTAGAAGAAGAAGAAGAAGATGAAGAAGAAGAATGATTAGTAAGATGAACAAGAAGATTATGAAGAAGATGATGATGATGAAGATAAAGAAGAAGAAGAAGGAGAAGAAGAAGAAGATGATGAAGGTAAGATGATGATGATGAAGAAGAAGAAGAAGAGCAAGAAGAAGAAGAACAAATAGAAGAAAAAGTAGAAGAAGAAAAAGAAGAAAAAATTGAGAAAAAGTAGAAGATAAAGAAGAAGAAGAAGAAGAAGAAGAAGAAGAAGAGGCAGAGGAAGAAGAAGAAGAAGAAGAAAATGAGAAGAAATTGAAGAAGTTGACGAAGAAGAAGAAGAAAAATAGGAAAAAGAAGAAGAAGAAGAAGAAGAAGAAGAAGTAAAAGGAGGAGGAGAAGAAGAAGAAGATGTTGAAAAAGACGAAGTAGAAGAAGAAGAAGAAGAAGAAGACGACAAAAAAGTAGAAGAAAAATAAGAGGAAGAAGAAGGTGAAGTAGAAGTTGAAGAGGAAGAAGAAGAATGGGAAGAAGAATGGGAAGAAGAAGAGGAAGAAGAGGAAGAAGAAGAAGAAGTAGAAGAAGGAAATGAAGAAAAAGAAGAGAAAGAAGAAGAACAAGAAGAAGAAGGAGAAGAAGAAGAAGAAGTTGAAGACGAAGAAGGAGAAGAAGAAGAAGAAGAAGAAGGAGGAGAAGGCAAAAAAGACAAAAGAAAAGTAGAAGAAGAAGGAGAAGAAAAAGAAGAAAAGAAGAAGAAGAAGAAGAAGAAGAAGAAGAAGAAGAAAAAGAAGAAGAACAAGAAGAAGAAAAGAGAAGAAGAAGAAGACAAAGAAGAAGAAGAAGAAGATAAGATAAAGAAGAAGAAGAAGAAGAAGAAGAAGTAGAAGAAGAAGAAGATGATCATGATGATGATGAAGAAGACGAAGAGGAAGAAAAAGAAGAAGCAAAAAAAGATGAAGAAGATGAAGAAGATGAGGAACAGGAAAAAGAAGAAGAAGAAGAAAAAGAAGAAAATGGTGAAGAAGTTGGAGAAGAAAAAGAAGGAGAAGTTGAAGAAGAAGAAGATGATCATGATGACAAAGTAGAAGTAAAGGAAGATGCATAAGAAGAAAACCAAGGAAAAAGAAGAAGAAGAAGAGGAAAATGAAGAAGAAGAAAAAGTTTAAGAGAAGAAGATGTTGAATAGGCAGAAGAAATTGGAGTGGAAGAGCGAGAGAAGGAAGAAGAAATTGAAGAAGAAGAAGAAGAAGAAAAAGAATAGGAGGAACAAGAAAAGCAATAGAAGATGTTGAAGAAGAAGAAGTAGAGGAACTAGAAGAGGAGGAGGAAGTCCATGAAGGGATAGGTAAAGGAGTAGAAGAAGGAGAAGAAAAAGAGGAGGAAAAAGAAGAAGAAGAAGAAGAAGAAGCGGAAAAAAAAGAAGA
>JAIUJO010001942.1:42500-45000 GCA_023846275.1 Vanilla planifolia | reverse complement strand
TAAGCAAGAAGAAAAAGAAAAAGAAGAAGAAGAAGAAAAAAAAGATGAAGAAGTAGGAGAAGAAGAAGAAGAAAAAGAAAATGAAAAAGAAGAAGAGAAGAAGAAGATGATGATGATGATGATGAAGAAGAAGAAGAGGATATAAGAAGAAAAGAAAAAAAGAATAGAAGAAAGAAAAAGAAAGAAAAGAAGTAGAAGGATAGAAGAAGAAGAAGAAGTAGAAGAAAATGTAGAAGAAGAAAAGAAGAGAAAGAAGAAGTAGAAGTGATAGAAGAAGAAAAAGATGAAGACGACGAAGAAGAAGAAGATGATGATGATGAAGAAGAAGAAGAAGAAGAAAAAAAGAGGAGAAGAGGAAAAAGTAGAAGAAGAAGTGGAAAAAGAAGAAGAAGAAGAAGAAGAAGGAGAAGAAGAAGAAGTAGAAGAAGAAGAAGAAGAAGAAGAAGAAGAAGAAGAAGGGGAGGAAGAAGAAGAAGAAGAAGAAGAAGAAGAAGAAGAAGAAGAAGGGGATGAAGAAGATGAAGAAGAAGAAGAGGATGGAGAAGAAAAAGAAGAAGAAGAAGAAGAGGAAAAAGAAGTATAACATGATGAAGAAGGAGAAGAAGAAGAAGTAGAAGAAGAAGAAGATGATGATGAGGGAGAAGAAGAAGTAGAAAAAGGAGAAAAAGAAAAAGAGGAAAAAGAAGAAGACGAAGAAGAAGAAGAAGAAGAACAAGTAGATGAAGATGATGATGAAGAAGAAGAAGAAAAAGAAAGAGAAGAAGATGAAGAATAAGAAGAAGAAGGAGAAGAAGGTGAAGAAGAAGAAGAAGAAGACGAAGAAGAAGATGAAGAAGAAGACAAAGAAGAAGAAAGAAGCAGATGATAAAGAAGAAGAAGAAGGAAAAGAAGAAGAAGAAGAAGAAGAAGGTGATGATGATGATGATGAGGATGATGACGATGATGATGAAGAAGTTGAAGAAGAAGAAGAAAAAGAAGAAGAAGAAGAAGATGAAGAACAATAAGAAGAATAAGAGCAAAGAGAAGAAGAAGAAGAAGAAGGGGAAGTAAATGAAGAACAACGGGAAAAAAAGAAGAAATTGAAGAAAAAGAAGAAGAAGAAGAAGAAAAAAAGAAGAGCGAAGACGAAGACGAAGACGAAGAAAAAGAAGAAGTAGAAGCAGAAGAAGAACAAGAAGAAATGGAGGAAGAAAAAGAAGAAGAAGAAATAAAAGAAGAAGAAGAAGAAGAAGAAAGAAGAAGAGGAAAAAGAAGAAGAGGAAGAAGAAGAAGAAGAAGAAGAAGAAGAAGAAGAAAAAGTTGAATTTGAAGAAGATGAAGAAGAAGAAGCTGATGAATAAGAAAAAGATGTAGAAGAAGCAGAAGATGAACACGAAGAAGAAGAAGAAGAAAAAGATGAAGAAGAAGAAGTAGAGAAGAAGAAGAAGAAGAAGAAGAAGTAGATGAAGAAGGAGGAGAAGAAGAAGTATAAGAAGAGGAAGAAGAAGTAAAAGAAGAGGAAGTAGAAGAATAAGAAAAATAAGAAGTCGAAGAAGAAGTAGAAGAAGATGATTATGAAGGAGGAACAAGAAGAAGAAGAAGAAGAAGAAGAAGAAGAAGAGGAAGAAGAAGAAGAAGAAGAAGAGGAAGAAAAGAGTAACAAGAAGAAGAATGAGAAGGAGAAGAAAAAAGTAGTAGAAGGAGAAGAAGAAGGAGAAGTAGAAGAAGATGAAGAAGAAGAAGTAGAAAAGGAAGATGAATAAGAAGGGTAGGAAGAAGAAGAAGAATAGTAAGAAGAAGTAGGGCTAGGAGAAGAAGAAGAAGAAGAAGAAAAAGAATGATAAGAAAAAGTAGAAGAAAAAGAAGAAAGAAGAAGAAGAAGAAGAAGAAGGAGAAGAAGAATAAGTAGAACAAGATGAGAAGAAGGAGAAGAAGATGAAGTAGTAGAAGAAGAAGTAGAAGAAGAAGCAGTAGAAGAAGTAGAAGAAGAAGATGATGGTGAAATAGAAGAAGAAGAACAATAAGAATAAGAAGAAGAAGAAGTGCAAGATGAAGAAGGCGAAGAAGAAGAAACAAAGGAGGAGGAAGAAGAAGAAAACGAATAAGATGATGAAGAAGAACAAGGATATGTAAAGGAAGAAGATGTAGAAGAAGAAGAAGTAGAAGAAGAAGATGATGATGATAACAAAAAGAAGATGAGGAAGAAGAAGAAGAAGAAGAATAAAAAGAACAGGAACAAAAAAAAGAAGAAGAACAAAAAGAAGAAAAGGAAGAAGTAGAAGCAAAAGAAGAAGTTGAAATAGTAGAAGAAGAAGAAAAAGAAGAAGTAGAAGAAGATAAGGACAAAGAAGTGGAAGAAGAAGAAAAAGAAAATGAAGAAGTAGAAGTAGAAGAATAACAAGAAAATTAAGAAGAAAAAGAAGGAGAAGAAGAAGAAGAAGATGATGATGATGAAGAGGAAGAAGAGGAATAAGAAGAAGAAAAAGGAGAAGATGAAGTGGAAGAAGAAGAAAGAGAAGAA
>JAIUJO010001942.1:32500-35000 GCA_023846275.1 Vanilla planifolia | reverse complement strand
GAATAAAAAGAAGAGCAAAAAGAAGAAGAAGTGGAGGAAGAAGAAGACGAAAATAATGATGATGATGAGGAAGAAGAAGAAAACATAGAGGAACAAGTTCTAGAAGAAGAACAAGAAGAAGAAGAAGAAGAAGCAGAAGAAGAATAATAAAAAGAAGAGGAACGAGAAGAAGAAGAAGAAGAAAAAGAAAAAAAGAAAGAAGAAGAAGAAAAAGAAGAAGGAGGAGAATAAGAATAAGAAGAACAAGAAGAAATAAAAGAATAAGTAGAAGAAGATAAGGAAGAAGAAAAAGTAGAAGAAGAAGAACAACAAGAAAATGAAGAAGTAGAAGAAGAAGAATAACAAGAAAATGAAGAAGAAGTAGAAGGAGAAGAAGAAGAAAAGATGATGATGTTGAAGAGGAAGAAGAGGAACAAGAAGAAGAAGAAGAAGAAGAAGAAAAAGTAGAAGAAAATGAAGAAGAATAAAAGAAGAAAAAGAAGAAGTAGAAGAAGTAGAAGAAGAAAAAGAAGAACAGGAAGAAGAATAAGAAGAAGACGAAGTAAGAGGAGGAGAAGAAGAAGAAGTAGTAGAAGAAGAATAGGAAGAAGTAGAAGAAGAAGAAGAAGAAGAATGAGAAGAAGAAGAAGAATAATAATAAAAAGTAGAAGTAGTAGAAGAACAAGAAGAAGAAAAAGAGAAGGAGGAAGATGAAGAAGAAGAAGAAAAAGAGGGAAAAGGTAATAGAAGAAGAAGAAGGGGATGAAGAAGATGAAGAAGAAGAAGAGATAGAAGAAGAAAAAGAAGAAGAAGAAGAAATAGAGGAAAAAGAAGAGGCACAAGATGAGAAAGAAGAAGTAGTAGTAGTAGAAGAAGAAGTAGATGAGGAAGAAGAAGAAGAAGAAGAAGAAGAAGAAGAGGAAGAAGTTGAAGAAGAAGAAGAAGAAGAAGAAGAAGAAAAAGAGAAAAAAGTGGAAGAAGAGGAAGTAGAAGAAGAAGATGATGAATAAGAAGAAGAAAAAGAAAGAGAAAAAGATGAAGAAGAAGAAGAAGGAGAAGAAGATGATGATGATGAAGAAAAACAAGAAGAAGATGAAGAAGTAGAAGAAGAACAAGACAAAGAAGAAGATAGAAGAAGAAGAAGAAGAAGAAGAAGGAGAAGAAGAAGAAGAAGAAGAAGAAGGTGATGATGATGATATTGAAGAACAAGAAGTTGAAGAAGAAGAAATAGAAGAAGAAGAGGAACAAGATGAAGAAGAATAAGATGAATAAGTGTATGGTGAAGAAGAGGAAGATGAAGTAGATGAAGAAAAAGTGGAAAAAGAAGAAGAAGATCAAGAAGAAGAAGAAGACAAAGAAGAAGAAGATGAAGTAATAGCAGAAGAGGAAGAAGAAGAAGATGATGATTGCAAACAATAATATTTACTATAATAAAGAAAATGTAGCATTTGAAGTAGTAGTCGAAGTAGTGCTAGTAGAAGAAGAAAGAAGAAGAAGAAGAGGAAGAAGAAGAGGAAGAATAAGAAGAAGAAGAAGAAGTAGAAGTAGAAGAAGAAGAGGAGGAAGAAGATGAAGTGGAAGAAGAAGAAAAAGAAGAAGTAGAAGATGAAGAAAAAGAAGAAGAAGAAGAAGAAGAAGAAGAAGAAGGAGAAGAAGATGGAGAAGAAGTAGTTCAAGAAGAAAAAGAAGAAGAAGAAGAAGACGAAGAAGTAGTATAACAAGAAGAAGAACAATAACAAGAGAAAGAAGAGGAAGAAGAAGAAGACGAACAAGAAGATGAAGAGGAAAAAGAAAGAGAAAAATAAGAAGAAGAACAAGAATAATAATAATAATAATAACAATAATAATAACAATAATAATAATAATAATAATAATAATAATAATAATAATAAGAAGAAGAAGTAAGAGAACAGAAGAGAAAGAAGAATGAGAAGAAGAAGATGTAGTAGTAGTTGTAGTAGAAGAAGAAGAATAAGATTAACAAGAGGAAGAAGAAGAGGATTTCAAATAAGAAGTAATGTTAGAAGAAGAAGATGAATAAGAAAGAAGAAGAAGAAGTAGAAGAAGAAGCAACAGAAGATGATGAAGAGATGAAGAAGAAGATGATGATGAATAAGAAAAAGAAGTAGAAGAAGAGGAAGAAGATGAAGAAGAAGAAGAACATGAAGTAAAGGAGCAAGAAAAACCAGAAGAAGAAGAAGAAGAAGAAGAAGTGATGGTGAAGACAGAGAAGAAGAAGTAGAAGCTGATTAAGTAGAAGAAGAAGAAGTAGTAGAAGAGAAGAAGAATAAGAATAAGAAGAAGAAGAAGAAGAAGAAGAAGAAGAAAAAGAAGAAGGAGAAGAAGAAGAAGAAGAAGAAGATCAAGAAGAAGAAGCAGAAGAAGGAGGCAAAGAAGAAGAAGAAGGAGAAGAAAAAGAAGTAGAAGAGGAAGAAGAAGATGAAGAAGTTGATGAAGAAATAGAAGAAGAAGAAAGTGAAGAAGAAGGAGATGTAGAAGAAGAAAAAAGATGAAGAAGAAG
>JAIUJO010001942.1:15000-20000 GCA_023846275.1 Vanilla planifolia | reverse complement strand
AGAGGTAGAAGAAGAAGAAGAAGAAAATGTACAAGAAGAAGAAAAGTATAAGAAGAAGAAGAAGAATAAGGAGAAAAATGGTAAAGAGGAAAAAGAAAAACAAGAAGGAGAAGAAGAAGAAGAAGAAGAGAAAAAGTTGGAAGAGGAAAAAGAATAAGAAAAAGAAGAAGAAGAAAAAGAACAAGAAGAAGAAGGAGAAAAAGAAGAGCAAGAAGAGGAAGTAGAAGACATAGAAGAAGAAGAAGAAGAAGAAGAAAGAGAAGTATAACGAGAAGAAGAAGGACAAGAATAAGACGAAGAATGAGAAGAAGGAGAAGAAGAAGTAGAAGAAGAAGACGAATAAAAAGGGGAGGAAGAAGAAGAATAAGAGGTAGAAGAAGAAGAGCTAGGAGAAGCAGAAGATGAAGAAGATGAAGAAAAGAAGAATAAGAAGTAAAAGAAGAAAAAACTAGGAATAAGAAGAAGAAGAAGATGAAGAAAAAGAAGAAGAAGAAAAGAATTAGGAGAAGAAGAACAAGAACAAGAACAAGAAGAAGAAGACAAAATCAAAGAAGAAGAAGAATAAGAAGAAGAAGAAGAAGAAGTGCAAGATGAAGAAGATGAAGAAGAAAGAGAAGAAGAAGAAAAATAAGGGGAAGAAGATGAAGTGGAAGAAGAAGAAGAAAATGATGATGATGATAAAGAAGTAGAAGAAGAAGGTCATGATGATGACGATGACGACGAAGAAGAAGAAGTTGAAGAAGAAGAAGAAGAACAAAAGGAAGAAATCAAAGAAGAATAAGAAGAATAAGTTTAAGGAGAAGAAGAAGAAGAAGAGGAAGGAGTTGAAGAAGAAGAAGATGATGATGATGATGAAGAAATAAAAGAAGAAGAAGAAGAATAAGAAGAAGTAGTTGTAGTAGAAGAAGAAGATGATGATGATGATGATGAAGAGGAAGAAGAAGAAGAAGAAGAAGCAAAAGAAGAACAAGTAGAAGTGGAGGAAGAAAAAGAAGAAGAAGAAGAAGAAAAAGAAGAAGAAGAAAAAAAAAGAAGAGGAAAAAGAAGAAGAAGAAGAAGAAGAAGATTGTGATGATGATGATGATGATTATAATCATGATGATGATGACGATGATGGTGATAAAGAAGAAGAAGAAGAAGAACAAGAACAAGAAGAACAGGAAGAAGATGATGAAGAAGTAGACGAAGACGACGAAGAAGTAGAAGGAGTAGGAGAAGAAGAAGAAAGAGTAGAAGAAGAAGAAGAAGATGGACAAGAAGATTAAGATGAAGATGAAGTGGATGATGAAGGACAAAAAGGAGATGAAGCAAAAAGGAAGAAGAAGAAGAAGATGATGATGATGAAGAAGAAGGGGAAGAAGAAGCAGAAGGCGAAGAAGAAAAAGAAGAAGAAGTGGAGGAGGAAGAAGAAGAAGAAGAAGAAGGAGAATCAGAGGATGATGAAGAAGAAGAAGTAGAGCAAGAAGAAGTAGAAGAAGAACTAGAAGTAGAAGAAGAGGAAAACAAAGAAGAAGAAGAAAATGATGATGAAGAAGAAGAAGAAAAGGAAGAAGAAGAAGAAGATGATGACAAAGAAGAAGAAGTGGAAGAAGAAGAAATGGAATAAGAAGAAGAAGGTGAAGAAGAAGAATAATAAGAAGGAGAAGAAGAAAAACAACAAAAAAGAAGAAGAAGAAGGAGAAGAAGTAGAAGTAGTAGAAGAAGAAGAAGAAGAAGAAGAAGAAGAAGAACAACAACAACAACAACATGAAGATGAAGAAGAAAGAGAAAAGTAGAAGAAGAAGAAGAAGAAGAAGATGGTTATGATGATGATGAATATGATGTTGATGAAGAAGAAGAAGAATAATAATTATAACAATAACAACAACAATAATAATAATAATAATAATAGTAATAATAATAATAACAATAATAATAATAATAGCAATAAGATGATGATGATGATGAAGAAGAAGATGATTAAGAAGGAAAAGAAGTAGTAACATAAGAGGAAGAAGAAGAATTAAAAGTAGATGATTACAAATAATAATTTTCACTATAATAAAAAAAAGAAGCAGGAGTAGTTGTTGTAGTAGTGGTAGTAAAAGAAGAAGAAGAAGAAGAAGAAGAAGAACAGGAAGAAGAAGAAGAAGAATAAGAAGTAGAAGACGAAGAAAAAGAAGAAGAAAAAGTGAAAGAAGAAGAAGAAGAAGAAGAAGAAGAGGAAGAAGAAGAAGAAGTCAAAGAAGAAGAAGAGAAAGAGGAAGAAGAAGAAGAAAAAGAAGAAGGAAAAGTAGAAGAAGAAGGAGAAGAAGAAAAGCAGAAGAAGATGAAGAAGAAAAAGAAGAAGAAATAGACGAAGAAGAAATAGTAATAAAAGAAGAAGAAGGAGAATAAGAGAAAGAAGAAGAAGAAGAAGAAGAAGAAGAAGAAGAAGAATAACAATAAGAAGAAGCAGAACAAGAAGAAGAAGAAGAAGAAGAAGAAGAAGAAGTTAGAGAATAGAAGGAAAAGAAGAATAAGAAGAAGATGAAGTTGTTGTAGTAGTTGAAGAAGAAGAACATGATTAAGAGAAGGAAGAGGAAGAGGATATGGAATAGGAAGTAGTGCAAGAAGAAAAAGAAGAAAAAAACGAAGAAGAAGAAGATGAACAAGAAAGAAGAAGAAGAAGAACGAGAAGAAGAAGAAGAAGAAGATGAAGAAGTCGAAAAAGAAGAAGATGATGAAGAAGAAGAAAAAAAAGAAGGAAAAGTACAAGAAGAAGAAGTAGAAGTAGCAGAAGAAGGAGAAGAAAAAAGAAGAAGAAGAAGAAAAAGAAGAAGAAGAAGAAGAAGAAGTAGTAGTAGTAGAAGAAGAAGGAGAACAAGAGAAAGAAGAAGAAAAAGAAGAAGAAGAAGAAGAAGAAGAAGAAGAAGAAGAAGAAGAAGTGCAAGAGGAATAAGAAGAAGAATAAGAAGAAGAAGATTAATAACAATAAGAAGAAGAAGAAGAAGAAGAAGAAGTAGGAGAATAGAAGGAAAAGAAGAATGAGAAGAAGAAGTTGTAGTAGAAGAAGAAGAACAACAACAACAAGATTAAGAAGAGGAGGAAGAAGAGGATATGGAATAGGAAGTAGTGCTAGAAGAAGAAGATGATGATGTTGATGAATAAGAAAGAAGAAGAAGAAGAAGAAGAAGAAGAAGATGATGATGATGAAGAATAAAAAGAATAAAGGGAAGAAGAAAAAGAAGTGGAAGAAGCAGAAGATGTACAAGAAAAAGAAGATGATGAAGTGAAGAAAACAAAGAAGAGGAAGAAGAAGAAGAAGATGATGATGATGATAATGATGATGATGGTGACTAAGAAGAAGAAGAGACAAAGAAGAAAAAGTAGAGGAAGAAAATGTGTAATAATAACAATAACAATAATAATAAATGGTGGATGAAGAAAGAGAGGAAGAAGAAGTAGAAGAAGAGGAAGAAGAAGAAGAAGAAGAAGAAGAAGAGGAAGAAGAAGAAGAAGAAGAACAAGTTGAAGAAGAAGAAGAAGATGAAGAAGATGAGAAAGAAGAAGAATAAGAAGAAGAAGAAGAAGAAGAAGTAGTAGAAGAAGAAGAAGAAGAAGAAGAAGAAGAAGATGATGATGATGATGATTAAGAGGAAGAAGAACTAGAAAAGAAGAAGATGAAGAAGAATAAGAAGTAGAAGTAGAAGAAGTAGTAGAAGAAGAAGAAGAAAAAGAACATGATAATGAAGAAGAAGAAGAAGATGAAAAAGAGTGGTAGAAGAATAAGAACAAGAAGATAAGGAAGAAGAATAAAAAGGAGAATATGAAGAAGTAGAAGAAGCGGATGATGATGGAGAAGAAGATGATGAAGAAGAAGAAAAAGAAAAGAAAGAGGAAGAAGAAAAAGAAGAAGAAGAAGAAGATGATGAAGAACAAGAAGAAGAAGAAGAGAAGAAGTCGAAGATGAAGAAGAAGATGATGAAGAAGAACAAGAAGAACAAGATGATGATGCTGATGATTATGATTATGATGATGAAGAAGTTGAATAAGAAGAAGAAGAAGAATAAAGAGAAGAAGAAGAAGAAAAAGAAGAAGAAGAAGATGATGATGAAGAAGAAGAAGAAGATGAAGAATAAGAAGGTGAAGAAGAAGAAGAAAAAGGAGTAATAGAAGAAGAAGAAAAAGAAGATGATGATGAAGAAGAAGAATATGATCATGAGAAAGAAGAAGAAGAAGAAGATGAGTAGAAGAAAACATAGAAGAAGTAGAAGAAGAGGTGGATGATGATGACCAATAATAATAACAATAATAATAATTGTAATAATAAGAAAAAGAAGTAAAAAAGAGAAGTAATAGAAGAATTAGTAGAAGAGAAGTACAAGAGGAAGAAGAAAAAAAGGAGGAAGAAGTAGAGTAAGGCTAGAAGGAGGAAGAAAAAGAAGAAGAAGAAGAAGAGGAAATAGAATAGGAAGAAGAAGAAGAAGAAGAGGAAGAAGAAGAACAAAATGAACAAGCACAAGAAGAAGAAGAAAATGTCCAAGAAGAAGAAGAAGAAGAGGAAGAACAAGGAGATAAAAAGGAGAAGACAAAGAAGAAGAAGAAGTCAAAGAGGAAGAAGAAGTAGAAGAAAAAGTAAAAGCAATGCAAGAAGAAGAGAAAGAAGTGGAAGAAGATGAAGAGGAACAAGAAGAAGTAGAAAAAGAAGAAGAAAAGGAAGTAAAAAGAGAAGAAGGAGGAGAAGAAGAAGAAGAACAAGAAGAAGAAGAAGAAGAAGAAGAAGAAGAAGAAGTAAAAGTAGAAGAAGAAAATGAGCAAGGAGAAGGGGAGAAAGAAGAAGAAAAAGAGGAAGAAGAAGAAGAACATGGAGAAGCAGAAGAAGAAGAAGAAGAAGAAGAAGAAGAAAAAGAAGAAGATGAAAAAGAATATGAAAAAGGAGTAGAAGAAGAAGATGAGGAAGAAGGAGAAAGTAGAAGAAGAAGAAGAAGATGAAGAAAAAGAAGAAGAAGAAGTAGGAGAAGATGGAGAAGAAGAAGAAG
>JAIUJO010001942.1:5000-7500 GCA_023846275.1 Vanilla planifolia | reverse complement strand
TATTCTTTTTTCTTCTTCTTGTACTTATTCCTCTTCTTCTTCTACTTCTTCTTCATCTTCTTCTTCTTCTTCTTCTCCTTCTTCTTCTTCTTCTTGTTTTAACCTACTACTTCTTCCCTTTCTTATTTTTCTTCTTCTTCTTCTGCTTCCACTTGTTCTACTTCTACTTATTATTCTTATTCTTATTCTTCTTCCTTTTCTACCTCTTCTTTCTATTCTTCTTGTTATTTCTCTTCTTGTCTTTCAGCTTTTCGTTCTTCTTCTTCCTCTTCTTCTTCTTCTTCTTCTTCTTCTTCTTCTTATTTGTCTTCTTCTAATTGTTGTTGTTCTTCTTCTTCTTCTTCTTCTTCTTCCTCCCCTTTTTCTTCTTCTTCTTCTTCTTCTTCATCACCTCCTTCTTCTTCATCTTATTCTTATTATTCTTCTTCTATTATTTCTACTTCTTCTACTTCTTCATCATCATCTTCTTCCTCTTCTTCTTCTTCTCCTTCTTCCTCTTCTTCTTCTTCTTCTTCCTATTCTTCTTCTTCTCCTTCTTATTCATCCTTTTCTTCCTCTTCTTCATCTTCTTCTTCTTCTTCTCCTTCTTCTTCTTCTCTTTCTTCATCTTCTACTTCTTCTTCTTCTCCTTCAACTTCCTTTACTTCTTCTTCTTCTTCTTCTTCCTCTTCTTCTTCTCCCTCTTCATCCTCTTCTTCCCCTTCTTTTTCTTCTTCTTCTTCTTCTTCTCCTTCTTCTTCTTCTTCTTTCTCTTCTTCATCTTTCTCTTCTTCTTCTTATTCTTCTTCTTCTTCCTCTTCTTCTTCTTATTCTTCTTCTTCTTCTTCTTCCTCTTCTTCTACTTCTTCTTCTTCTTCTTCTTCTTATTCTTCTGCTTCTTCTTCTTCTTCTTCTTCTTCTTTTTCCTCTTCTTCTTCTTCTACTTCTTCTACCTCTTCTTCTACTACTTATTCTTCATCTTCCTGTCTTCTTCTTATTCATCTTATTCCTCTTCTTCTTCTTCTTCTTCTACCACTTCTTCTACTTCTTCTTCTTCCTCTTCTTCCATTTTTTACTCTCCTTCCCATCTTTCACTTCTTCCCTTTCTTCTTTTTCTTCTTCTTCATCTTCTTCTTCTTCTTGTTCATCTTCTTCTTCCTCTTCTTTTCCTTCTTTTTCTTCTTCTTCTTCTTTGTCTTCTTCTTCATCTTCTTCTTCCTCTTCCTCTTCCTCTTCCTCTTCCTCTTCTTCTTCTTCTTCTTCTTCTTCTTCCTCTTCTTCTTCTTCTTCTTCCTCTTTTTCTTCCTCTTCTTCTTCTTCTTCTTCTAGTTCTTCTTCTTCTCCCCCTTCTTCTTCTTCCTTTCTTCGTCTTCGTCTTCTTCTTCTTTTTCTTCTTGTTCTTCTTGTTCTTCTTCTTCCACTTCTTATTCTTCTTCCTCTTCTTCCTATTCATCCTCTTCTTCCTCTTCCTCCATTTCTTCCCCTTCTTTCCCTTCTTCATTTTCCTCTTCTTCTTCTTCTACTTCTTCTCCTTCTTCCTCTACTTCTTATTCTTCATCTTTTTCTTCTTCTTCTTCTTCTTTTTCTTTTTCTTTCAGTACTTTTTTCTTCTTCTTCCTCCACTTCTTCTTCTTCATCTTATTTTTCTTCTTCTACTTCTTCTTCCACTTCTTTTTGTTCTTCTTCTTCTTCTCTGTCTTCTTCTTCTTCTTCTTCTTCTTCTATTTCTTCTTCCTCTTCTTATTCTTCTTCTTTTTCTTATTCCTCTTCTTCTTCATCACCTTCTTCTTTTTCTTCTTCTTCTTCTTCTTCGTCTTCTTCTTCTTCTTCTTCTTCTTCTTCTTCTTCTACTACTACTACTACTTCTCTTCCACTTCTTCTTCTATTACTTTTTCCTTCTTCCTCTTCTTCTTCTTCTTCTTCTTCCTCATCTTCTTCTTCTTCCTCATCTTCTTCTTCTTCTTCTTCTTCTTCTTCTCCATCTCCTTCTTCCTCCTTTTTCTCTTCATCATCATCATCTTCTTCTTCTTCTTCTTCTTCTCCTTCTTCTTCTTCTTCTTCTTCTTCTTCTTCTTCTTCTCCTTCATCAACTTCGTCATCTTCTTCTTCTTCTTCTTCCTCTTCTTCGTCTTCCAATTCTTCTTCCTTTTCTCCTTCATCTTCTTTTTCCTCTTCTTCATCATCATCTTCTTCTCCTTCTTCTTCTTCCATTTCTTCTTTTTCATCATCTTCTTCTTCTTCTTCTTCTCCTTCTCCTTCTTCTTCCTCTTCTTCTTCTTCTTCTTCCTCTTCTTCATCCTTTTCATCTTCTTCTTCTCCTTCTTCTTCTTCTTATTCTTCTTCTTCTTCTTTCTCTTCTTCTTCTTCTTCTCTTTCTCCTGCATCTTTTTCTTCTTCTTCTTCTTCTTCTTCTTCTTCTTCCAATTCTTCCACTTCTTCCCCTTCCTCCTCTTCTTCCCCTTCTCCACTTCTTCCCCTTCTTCGACTTTTTCTTCTTCTTCTTGTTTTTCTTCATCTTCTT
>JAIUJO010000950.1:0-52154 GCA_023846275.1 Vanilla planifolia | reverse complement strand
AGGCGCAGACGGAGGTCGTCGCGACCCTCCTGCTCGAGCAGGCTCGCCACCTTCGTCGCGGCCGCGTCGCTGAGCGTGACGCCGTGCGTGGGCGTCTCGGTCGCCGGTGCGTTCTCGATGATGGTGTCGCTCATCCGCGCGTCTCCCTCCGGGCGGTGCGGTTCACCGCGCCGGTTCCGATTGTAAGCACCGTCAGCCGCGGGTGGCGAGACGCGCCAGCAGGATCGCCTCCGAGGCGATCGCCCGGTGCAGCACGCCGAGGTGCTGCGACTCGTTCGGGCTGTGCGCGCGGGTGTCCGGGTCCTCGACGCCGGTGACCAGGATCTGCGCCTCCGGGAACTCGGCGGCCAGGTCCGAGACGAACGGGATCGAGCCGCCGATGCCCTGCTCGACCGCGTCGTTGCCCCAGCCCTCGCGCATCGCCGTGCGCGCCTCCTGGACGGCCCAGCCGCGGGTGTCGACCAGGAACCCGTCACCCGCGTCCGGCTCGCTGATCTCGAGACGGGCGCCGAACGGGACGTGCGCACGCAGGTGCCGCTCGACCGCGGCGTACGCGTCCGACGCGGACTGCCCGGGGGCGACGCGGACGGAGACCCGCGCCGAGACGGTGGGGAGCAACGTGTTGGAGGCGTTCGCGACGCTCGGGACGTCCATGCCGGTCACGGTGATCGACGGCTGGAACCACATGCGGCTGAGGACGGCGCCGGTGCCGACCGGCTGGACACCGGGGAGCAGCGCGGCGTCGACCGCGAGCTCGTCGTCGGTGCGCTCCGGGACCGGGGCGTCGTACGCGGTCAGGCCCTCGACGGCGACCGAGCCGGCGTCGTCGTGCAGCGAGGCGAGCAGGCGCACCATCGGGATCATCGCGTCCGGGGCCGCTCCCCCGAACATGCCGCTGTGGCTGGCGTGCTCGAGCGTCGTCAGGGTCAGCTTGAACGTGACGTTGCCGCGCAGGGACACCGTGATCGACGGCACCTCGGTCGACCAGTTGTCGCTGTCCGCGACGACGATGACGTCCGCGGCGAGGTGCTCCTTCTGCTCGCGGAGGAACGTGCGGAACGAGCGGGAGCCGAACTCCTCCTCGCCCTCGACGAACAGCACGACACCGAGGTCGAGGTCGTCGCCGAACTGCGCGTGCAGCGCCCGCAGCGACGCGACGTGCGTCATCACGCCCGCCTTGTCGTCGGACGCGCCACGACCGTAGAGGCGGTCGCCGCGCAGCGTCGGCTCGAACGGCGGCGTCTCCCACAGCGCGTCGTCGCCCTGCGGCTGCACGTCGTGGTGCGCGTAGAGCATGACCGTCGGCTTGCCGTTGCGGGCCGGGCGCACCGCGAGCACCGCGGGCTGACCGAGCTCGCCGCCCGACGCCTCGGCGTCGCTCGTCGACCCGGACACCGCCGACCGCACGATCCGCACCGCGTCGTCGGCGAAGACGCCCGTCGAACGGGCCAGGTCGGCGACCGCCTCGGCACTCGCCCGCACGTTCGCCGGGTCGAACGCCGACCAGGACACCGAGGGCAGGCGGACGAGGGCGGACAGGTCGGCGATGGTCGCCGGCAGCGCCCCTGCACGTGTTCGCGCAGGGCGTCGAGGAGTGCGGGATCGGTGGCAGCTGCGTGCTGGTCGGTGTCGGTCATGTCCCGTAATCTAGAGGACGATCCAGCACGCAACCGCAGTCAGGAACGCACCGTGGCGAAGGCAGCCCCCAAGACCAACACGACCGTCAACCCCTCCGAGGAAGAACTCCTCGAGCAGGGCAAGGGCCGGCCGACGCCGACCCGCCGCGAGCGTGAAGCCGCCAACCGCCGCCCCATCGTCGGCAACACCGCGGAGGACAAGAAGGCTGCCAGGGCCCGCCTGAACAGCGAGCGCGAGAAGGCCCGCGTCGGCATGGCGAACGGCGAGGAGCGCTACCTCCCCGCGAAGGACAAGGGCGAGCAGCGCCGGTTCGTGCGCGACTGGATCGACGCGCGCTGGAACGTCGGCGAGGTCATGATGCCCGTCCTCGTGCTGTTCCTCATCGTCGGGTTCGCCGCGTCGCAGACCGTCATCGCCTCGTACTCGCTCCTGCTGGTGTGGGCGTTCGTGGCGCTGTTCGTGCTCGACTGCGTCGTGCTCTGGCTGTCGTTCCGCAAGAAGCTGACCGCGAAGTTCGGCTCCATGCAGCGCGGGACGTTCCTTTACATCCTCACGCGGGCGTGGCAGCTGCGGTTCCTCCGCCTGCCGAAGCCCCAGGTGCGTCGCGGCCAGTACCCCACCGTCTGACCCGCACTCCCCCGAAGCGCCGCCCGGTCCACCGGGCGGCGCTTCGTCGTCGCTGGGTGGGGTCGCGGGGCGTGTGTGGGGCTGCGCGAGACGGAGGCTGCGCGAGCGGGCCGAATTCGTCACGCTCACGCCCCGAGCGATCACCTTCGTGCCCGCTCGGCGCGACACCGACGGCGTGTCCCGCCCGCTCGCGTCTGCGCCTGCGGGCCTCCGGACGGGAGGCGCGGGTCGGCCCAGTGGCACTCCTCCGGTCCGTGGCGCCCGGCCTGGGCCGTCGAGGTCGCGAAACCTGCCGCCCCGATCGGCGGCCGGCGGCGGAACGTGCGACCTCAGCGCACACGCGCGGCGTGTTCCGCAACCTCGGCAGCTCACGCGCGGAGCGTCGGACGGGCGGCGCTTCACCGGCATGGCGCCGCGCCTCCAGACCGAGGGTGCGCGCCTCGGAGTCATCGAGGTCGCGAAAGGTGCTGCCGCGGGCGGCGCCAGGCGGCGGAACGCGCGACCGCGGCGCACCGCGGGCCGCGTGTTGCGCGACCTCGGCGCACCGTTGGCGGAACGCGCGAGCTCGGCACCGCGCGAGCTCGGCACCGCGCGCCGCGTGTTGCGCGACCTCGGCGCTGCGGCGCCCGCTCAGCGCGGGGCTCGCCGACGCCGCCCCGAGCGGGCGGGACTCGCCGTGCGTCGGGCGCCGAGAGCGCACGAAATGCAACAGATCACGCCGAGCGTGACGAATCGTGCCCGCTCGCTCGGCCACCCCCCGGCGGCCCGCGCTAGCGCGCGGCGCGCTTCAGCCGCCGCCGACGCAGCCGGTTGATGCGGGCGGCCCAGGTCGGCCCCTCGTAGAGGAACGCCGTGTAGCCCTGCACGAGCGTCGCCCCGGCGTCGATCCGGTCCTGCACGTCCTGCTCGCTCGTGACCCCGCCGACCGCGATGACGCAGAAGTCCGACGGCACGGCGGCCCGGACGCGGCGCAGGACCTCGAGGGAGCGGGCGGCGACCGGAGCGCCGGACAGTCCGCCCGCACCCATCGAGGAGACCTTGTCGGCGGGCGTGGTGAGCCCCTCGCGCGAGATCGTCGTGTTGTTCGCGATGATGCCGGACAGGCCGAGCGACACCGCGAGCCCGGCGATCGCGTCGATCTGCTCGTCGGTCAGGTCCGGTGCGATCTTGACGAGGACGGGGACCCGGCCGGCGGCGTCGCGCACGGCGGTGAGCAGCGGCCGGAGCTGGTCGAGTTCCTGCAGGCCGCGCAGCCCGGGCGTGTTCGGCGAGCTGACGTTGACCACCAGGTAGTCCGCGAACGGGGCGAGCAACCGGGTCGACTCGAGGTAGTCGTCGACGGCGTCCGCGACGTCCACCACGCGGCTCTTGCCGATGTTCACGCCGATGACCGGACGGCCGGGGTTGCGGCGTGCCCGCTCCAGCCGGCGTGCGGCAGCGGCGGCGCCGTGGTTGTTGAAGCCCATGCGGTTGATGAGCGCCTTGTCGGGGATGAGCCGGAAGAGCCGGGGACGTTCGTTGCCGGGCTGCGCCTGGGCGGTGATGGTGCCGACCTCGACGTGCCCGAACCCGAGCACTCCGAGCCCGGCGATGCCCTTCGCGTCCTTGTCGAACCCGGCCGCGAGCCCGAAGCGCGAGGGGAAGTGGATGCCCATCGTCGTGACGCCGTCGAGCGCCGAGGGACGCGCGTACCGTTCGACGACACCGGCCAGGAACGGCACGCGGGGCAACGACGTGATCACGGCGAACGCGATGTGGTGCGCCCGCTCGGGGTCCATGTTCGCGAAGACGGAGCGGAAGACGACGGCGTACCCGCCGCGCACGAGGCGTTCCGCGACGCCGCTCACGCGCCGGCCCCGGCCCCGGCCGGAGCAGCCCCCGTGGCACCGGCAGCACCGGTGGCGCCGTGGTGGTCGAGGCGCAGCTGCCCGATGGCGTCCTCGAAGTCCTCGAGCGAGTCGAACGCCTGGTAGACGCTGGCGAACCGGAGGAACGCGACCTCGTCGAGCTCCCGCAGCGGGTCGAGGATCGCGAGACCGATGTCGTTCGCGTCGATCTGGCTCGACCCCGACGACCGGACGGTCTCCTCGACGCGCTGCGCGAGGACCGCGAGGTCACCGTCGGTGACCGGGCGCCCCTGGCACGCCTTGCGCACGCCGGACACGATCTTGTCGCGGCTGAACGGCTCGGTGACCCCGTTCCGCTTCACCACGTTGAGCGATGCGGTCTCCGTCGTGGAGAACCGGCGCCCGCAGTTCGGGCACTGGCGGCGGCGACGGATGGAGGTTCCGTCGTCGCTCGTCCGGGAGTCGACGACACGGGAGTCCGGGTGGCGGCAGAAGGGGCAGAACATGAGGTCCCCAGGCTACCGGTTCGTGCGCTCCGTCACGGCGGCGGCGTGCGCGGGGAGCTGCTCCTCGGTCGCGAGGGCCACGATGTGCGGCCCGACCTCGGCGAGGGCGTCGGCCGTGTACCGGATGACCTGCTGCGGGCGCAGGAACGTCGACGCGGACAGCCCGGAGCCGAAGCGCGCCTGACCGCCGGTGGGGAGCACGTGGTTCGACCCCGCCAGGTAGTCCCCGAGGCTGACCGGCGTGCTCGGCCCGACGAACACCGCGCCCGCGGCGTCGATCTGCGCGAGGACGGCGTCGTCGTCCGCGGTCTGCACCTCGAGGTGTTCCGGGCCGTAGGCGTTGCTGACCGTGGCGGCGTCGGCGAGCGAGTCCACCAGCACGACGGCCGACTGCGGTCCGTCCAGGGCGGCCTGGAGGCGCGCAGCCGTCCCGACGGCGGCCGTCCGCGCCGGGATGGCCGCCTCCACCGCGTCGGCGAACGCCGCCGACGTCGTCACCAGGACGCTGCCGGCCTGTTCGTCGTGCTCGGCCTGGCTGATGAGGTCGGCGGCCACGTACCCGGGGTCAGCGGTCTCGTCGGCGATCACGAGGATCTCGGTGGCACCCGCCTCGGCGTCGATGCCGACGACCCCGCGCACCAGGCGCTTCGCCGCGGCGACGTAGTTGTTGCCCGGCCCGGTGACGAGGTCCACCGGCTCGAGGCCGATCGACGGCACGCCGTACGCCAGCGCACCGATCGCGCCGGCCCCGCCCATCGCGTAGACCTCCTCGATGCCGAGCAGCCCGGCCGCGGCGAGGATCGTCGGGTGCACCGCGCCGCCGTGGTCCCGCTGCGGGGGCGACACGAGGGCGATGGAGCCGACGCCCGCGACCTGCGCGGGGACGACGTTCATGACGACGCTGGAGGGGTAGACGGCCTTGCCGCCGGGCACGTAGAGCCCCACGCGGCGCATCGGCTGCCAGCGCTGGTACACCTCGGCGCCGTCGGCCAGGGTCGTGACGGAGGCGGCGGGGACCTGCGCGGCGCTGGCCGCGCGGACGCGCCGGATGGCCTCGTCGAGGGCGGTCCGGAGCTCCGGCGTCAGGCCGGCGACTGCCGCGGCGATCTCCGCGGCGGGGACGCGCACGTGCGCCGGCGCTCCCCCGTCGAACCGCTCGGCCTGCTCTCGCAGCGCGTCTGCTCCGTGCTGCCGGACCGCCTCCACCAGCTCGCGCGCGGCGTCGACGGCGTGCGAGACGTCGCCGGCGGCACGGGGCATGAGTCGGAGGAGTTCGGCACGGGCGGGGAGGCCGCCGCGGAGGTCGATTCGCTGCATCATCAGGGCACCAAGCCTACCGAGCGCCCCCGACCGAACGCGTGCTGCGGACCCCGCGCCCAGTAACGTGAGCGTCGATGAACTTCGAGAAGGCACGGCGCCTCGTCGCGGACCTCGTCCGGGTCAACGAACGGTACGCGCGCGACGGCCACTACCGGAACGACGTCCGCGAGCGACTCGGGCGGACGGTGTCCCGCGTGGACGTGGGCGTCGCCCGGCGGGAACGGGACCGCGCACCGCTCGCCGCCCGGCCGTTCGAGGGCCTGGTCGAGACGAGCCTGGCCATCGCCGGGGTCCGCACCGCCGACCGTGCTCCCGAGGTCGTCCTGGTGGTCGACGAGCTGCGCGAGGGTGCGGCCTTCGCGGGCGTGCAGACCGCCCTCGCCGTGGCCCTCGCGGTCGGCGCACGGACCGGGCGCCGGGTCCGGGTCGTCATGGTCCGCTGGACGACGCCGGGCAACAGCGCGGCCGCGGCCGAGGCCCTCGTCGCGGACCGCTTCCCCGAGTCCCGGGTCGACGGGCGTCCCGGCGTGCGGGTCGTCCGCCGCGAGGACCTGCTCGACACGACGTTCGGCCGCGACGACCTCTGGATCGCCACGCACTGGAAGACCGCGCACCCGATCGACGTCGCCGTGACCGCGGGTGTCCTCCGCCGCGAGCAGGTCGTCTACCTCGTGCAGGACTACGAGCCCGGGTTCAGCCCGTGGTCGACCGAGTACGCCGTCGCCGCCTCGACCTACCGGGCCGGCTTCCGGATGCTCGTCAACTCGGAGCCGCTGCGCAAGTACCTCGCCGACGTGGAGGCGCTCGACGTCCCGCACGAGCGGACCTTCGCGCCGCACCTCGACCTGGAGCTCCTCGAACGCGTCGCCGGTGCCCGGCAGCACGAGGACGTCGTGCGGGTGCTGTTCTACGGCCGCCCGAGCAAGCACCGCAACCTGTTCCGCCTCGGCGTCGCGGCGCTGCGCGTGGCGGTCCAGGAGCTCGCCGCGGACGGGCTCCGGGTGGAGTTCCACTCGGCGGGCGAGCAGCACGGCGACGTCGAGCTCGACGCCGGCCGCGGCGACGCGAAGCTCGTGTCGCACGGGACCATGCCGTGGGACGACTACTTCCGGTTCATCGCGTCGACGAACGTGGTGCTCTCGCTCCAGCACAGCCCGCACCCGAGCCACCCGCCGTTCGACGGGGCGATCTCCGGGGCGCGGGTCGTCACGAACGAGTTCCGCGACACCCGAGCTGACCTGCACCCGAACCTGACGGCGGTGCCGGGCGACGCCCGCTCCCTCGGCCTCGCGGTCGCGGACGCCGTGCGACGTGCCGCCGCGGAGGGGCCGACGGGCTTCGTCCCCCTCGCCGACGGCGCACTCGGCCGCCCGCTGGAGGACGCGGTCGACGCCCTCGTCGCGACCGACCCGGCCAGCACGACGGCGACCGACCCCACCAGCACGACGGCTGCCGCCACAGCCAACACGACGGTTGCCGACCCGGCCAGCACGACGGCGACCGACCCCAGCACACCGGCACACCCGGGAGAGGACGGTCCCCGATGACCCGCTCGACCCTCGTCGTCGTCCCCGTCTACGGCGACCTCGACTCCCTCCTCCGCTGCGTCGACGGGCTGGTCGAGCACCTCGACACCGCGCGGCACCGGGTGCTCCTCGTCAACGACTGCGGCCCGGACGCCGACGCCATCGAACGCGCCCTGCTCGACCGGATCGGGGACCGCCCCGGCTTCCGGTACGAACGCAACGACCACAACCTCGGCTTTGTCGGCACCTGCAACCGCGCCGTGCTCGACCTCGACACCGGCGCGCCGGGCACGGCCCCGACCGACGAGGCCGTGCTCCTGCTCAACAGCGACGCCGTGCCGACCGCCGGGTTCCTCGACGCGATGTTGGCGGTGCTCGACGAGGACCGCACCGGCGTCGTCACGGCACGCAGCGACAACGCGACGATCGCGAGCATCCCGTACCGGCTGACGAACCGCGGGGCCGCCCGCACCGAGGCCCGCACCCGTGCCGTGTGGCAGGAGGTCGCTCCGCTCCTGCCGGCGTCCCAGGTCCTGCCGGTCGCGATGGGGTTCTGCTTCCTGACCCGTCGTGAGCTGGTCGTCGAGCACGGCCTGTTCGACGAGGCCTTCTCCCCCGGCTACGGCGAGGAGAACGACTACTGCCTGCGGCTCGCCGCCCACGGGTGGGAGTCGCGGATCGCCAACCGCGCCCTCGTCCTGCACGCGGGCGGCAAGAGCTTCTCCGGGAACCGGAACGCCCTGCGCGCCGCCCACCAGCGGGAGCTGGAGCGGCGCTACCCGTTCCTGCCCGCCGCCGTGGCCGCGTACCAGCGGCACGGCACGACCGCCACGGAGCGGTTCGCCGACGCCCTCGTCCCCGCGGGCCCGGCACCGCGCCTCGCCGTCGACCTGCGGCACGTCGAGGACGCGGACGCGGTGGTCCGGCAGGTCGACGAGGCGTTCGGGGACGCGTTCGCCCTGGAGGCGCAGCTCGCCCCCGGCACGTCGGCCCCCGCCCGGTGGACGGTCACCGAGGACGACCCGAACCCGGACGACCTCGTGACCGCCGCGGTGCTCGTCGACCCGTCGCCCGCCGACGTCGTCGCCGCCAACCGCCGCGCGCTCCACCTCGTCGTGGTCCGGTCCCCCGAGACCGCCGTGGCGTGGTCGACCCGCACCCACCGCACCGGCGCCGACGTCATCGCCGCGACGGTCGACGCCGCCGCGGACGTCGTCACCGACCCGGCGGGGCTGCTCCACGCCGCCGACGAGCTCGAGCAGTGCCGCAACGCCCCCCTCGAGCAACGCAGCCGCATGCTCGAACGGCGGTGGGCTGCGTTGCTCCCCCTCGACCTGACCGCCGCCGAGGTCGCCGCCGACGCGGCCTCGGACGAGGTCGTGCGTCTGCGCCGGGAGCTCGCCGACCTCCGGGCCAGCCGGTCCTTCCGCACGGGTCAGGCGATCGCCAAGGTCGCCGCCCGGCTGCCGGGGCGCCGCTGATGGCGGAGCGCTCCGGGATCGGCCGCGTCGCCCGCCGACTCGCGCGGGGGCTCCGGGGCCCCGAGAAGCCGCTCACCGTCGCCGACCGCCTCGACCGGTGGGCCCGCCGCATCGCCCAGTTCGGCATCGTGGACCGGGCGTACCTGGAAGCCCAGACCGGCCGGACGTTCGCGACCGACGAGGAGGCGATCGCGTTCTACGTGCACAACGACGGGCAGCGCGGCCTCTCCCTCAGCCCGCTCGTCGAGCACGAGTGGATGCGGGAGCACCAGCCGGTCCCGGCGATGTCCTGGTACGACGCCCTGCACCAGGAGGGCCCCGAGCTGTTCCAGACCGGGCCGCTGTTCGACGCCGCCGTCCTCGCCGCCTCGCTGCCGGCGGCCGACCGTCCGACGTCGACCCTGGACGCGCTCCGGCACTTCCTGCGGACCGCGACCGACGAGACCAGGCTCCCCGCGCCTCCAGGCCGTCGCGGCGCAGCGCCCACCTGGGGCGCCGTCCGGGAGGCCGCCATGACGGCGGCCCGCGCCTTCGCCGACGCGCAGCACCGGACTCGTCGACGGTACCGGTCGACGTGGGACGGCCCGGACCCCGCCGAGGTGCAGGCCCGGTACCCGCGTGGGGCCTCGCGGTCGTGACGCCGAGCGTCCGCTGGTCTCCGTCGTCCTGCCCGTGCACCGCCGCGCCGACGTCGTCGGGGCCGCCGTCGATTCTGTCGTGGCGCAGCAGTACGGCGAGTGGGAACTGCTCGTCGTCGACGACGGGTCCGGGGACGACACCCCGGCGGTGGTGCGTGGGCGCGCCGCCGCCGACGACCGCATCCGGCTCCTGGAGCGGGAGAACGGCGGCGCCGGGGCCGCACGCAACACGGGGCTCGCCGCCGCCCGTGGTGCCTTCGTCGCGTTCCTCGACGCCGACAACACCTGGCGTCCCGAGCACCTGTCGGCGGCACTCGCGGCCCTGCTCGAATCGGACGGGCCCGGCGTGCACACCGGTGTCCGGATGATCGGGGCGAACAACGCCGACGACAGCACCGCCCCGGTCGAGACCTTCCGGGGCGAGGACGGCACGCTCGAGGACCTCTTCGCCGGGAACTTCATCGACCTGAACGCCCTCGTCGTCCGGCGGGACGTGGCCGACGCAGCCGGACCCTTCGACGAGACGCTACGACGTTGGATCGACTGGGAGTGGCTGCTCCGCATCGGCACCCGGTCCGGGATGCCCGCCTACCTGCCCGTCATCGGCGTCGACTACGACAACGTGCGGGACCCGCGGCGGGTGTCGTCCGCCCAGCCGGCCTCGTGGCAGGAGGTGGCGCTCGCCCGGCACCGCATCGACTGGGACGCCCTCGCAGCCGCCGCGTCCGACCGGGACACCGGGCTCGTGTCCGTCGTCGTCCCCGTGTACCGCGACTGGACGATGACCCGCCGCGCCGTCGACACGGTGCTCGGTGCCGCCGACCACGACGGCGACCGGATCGAGGTCGTCCTCGTCGACAACGGGTCGCCGCGCTCGGTGTCCGCGATCCTCGGGGCGTGGTTCCGCGACGAGCCGCGCGTGGTGCTGCAGCGGGAGGACCGCAACCGCAACTTCGGCCTCGGCAGCGACCTCGGCCTCGCTCGGTCCACCGGCGGCGTCGTCGTCATGCTCAACAACGACACCGAGGTGACCACCGGATGGCTCCGGCCGCTCGTCGCCGCCCTCGACGACCCCACCGTGCTCGGGGCGCAGCCACTGCTCGTGTACCCCGACGGGGTCGTGCAGGCGGCGGGCACCGTGTTCGGCGGGGACAAGGTGCTGCCGTGGCACTTCCTCGGCGACCACCCGCGGTACGACGCGGAGCGGTACTTCGGCGCCGGTGCTGCGGCTCCCGGCGCCGGTGCTGCGGCTCCCGGTGCCGGTGCTGCGGCTCCCGGTCTCGCTCGGTTCTCGGCGATCACGGCGGCGGCTGCTGCGTTCCGCGCGACCGACCTCATCCGCTGGCACGGCTTCGACCCCGTGTACGCGAACGGCCTGGAGGACGTCGACCTCTGCCTCAGGGCGCTGGCGTCCTCGCCGGCCGGGTCCTCGTTCGCCGTCGTCCCGTCGTCCGTGGTCGTGCACCACGAGAGCCGCTCCCCCGGACGCGACGACGCCCGTATCGAGAACCGGCGCGTGTTCGACGAGCGGTGGCGCGGGCGCTACCCCGTCGCCGACGCGGCGTCGCGCTACCAGGCCGTCGGGCTGCGGTACCTCGGGATCGAGCCGGGGCTGCCGAAGGGGCACGCCGTGATGGTGCGGTCGTCGCGACCGGTGGTGGTGCGGGGTGCCGGTGCTGGTGCTCCCGGGTCGGGCGCGCTGCGGGTCGCCGTCAAGCACGACGGGACCCGGATCGGTGACGTCAGCGCGCTGCTCGACGTGCTCGGCGCCGCCGGGCACACCGTGCAGGTCGACGTGCCGACGTCCTGGTACCGGCAGTCGAGCGGCCTCGACGACGTCACCGTGCTCGTGGTCGGCGCCGCGTCGGACGCGCCCACGTGGGTGCCGCAGCCCGGGGCGCGGAACGTGGTCTGGCTGGCGGAGGGGCAGGTCGTGGCGGACGGGGACTTCGCGGCGGTGGTCATGGCGACCGCTGGAGCGGAGGGGGTCCTACGGGCTCTGTGAGGTCCGCTGACGGCGTACCGGTCCTGGACCGGTACTCGGCCGTGTCCGAGCGATGCTCGTCCCTGAGGCGGATTCTTCGGGCTCGTTCACCCGCTTCACGGACAGACGCGGCCGTTCGTTCATCTTCGAAGAGCACCATCACTCGTATGTCACTCCTCTCTGACGCGATGCGGTCGACCTTCACGACCAAGTGCTCGGTGTGCGGAGCAGTCATCCGCAAGCGCGATGCCCTCGACCACGGAGGGCTGGCGTTCTGCTCGGTCCTGCACGAGGCCGAGTACATCGTCGCCACGCTCGACTGACCCTGCACCGTAGGATCGGGCGGTGCCCGTTCCCTCCCTCCTGGTGTTCCCGGCCTACCGGGACAACCCGTACCTCAACCTGATGCTGCTGGCCCCTCGGGCCCGCGGCTGGAACGTGCTCGAGAGCCTCCGCCTGGAGCACTTCGAACAGCACCTCGGGCACCTCGCGACTGGCGACGTGGTGCACGTGCACTGGACGTCCCCGGTCGTCCAGCGAACGGACGACGACCTCGACGAGGCCCGACGACGGCTCGACCGGTTCCGCAACGCGATCGACGCAGCCCGTGCCGCGGCGCTCGCCTCGTCTGGACCGTCCACAACGTGCTCCCGCACGACGCTCGTCACCTCGATCTCGAGGTGGAGCTCGAGCGGTTCCTCGCCGCCTCAGCCGACGCGGTGCACGTCATGAACCGCGACACCGCTGCCGCCGTGGCTCCCCACTACCAACTCGACCCGGACCGGATCGTGGTCATCCCACACCCCAGCTACCAGGGCGTGTACCCCTCGTCGCTGTCGCGAGCGGGAGCCCGAGCGAGCTTCGGTCTCCGCGACGACGACCGCGCCGTGCTGGCGTTCGGGCAGATGCGCCCGTACAAGGGGCTCGACGTGCTCGTGGACGCTGTCCGCCGACTCCCGTCTGCGGAGCGTCCGGTCCTGCTCCTCGCCGGCCGGACGTCCGACGAGGACCGCTCCGCGATCGACGAGCTGCTCGGCGACGACGTCCGGGCGGTGCGCGAGCACGAGCACGTCCCGGACGCTGACGTGCAACGGTGGTTCCGTGCCGCGGACGTCGCCGTGTTCCCCTACCGCCGCGTGCTGAACTCGGGCAGCCTCCACCTCGCTGCGTCCTTCGGCGTGCCGTCCGTGTTGCCGGACGAGCCCCACCTGCGCGCGGAGTTCGGCGCCGAGCACTGGGTACGGTGGTTCGACCCGGCTGACCCGGTCGGATCTCTCGCCACCGTGCTCGCGGGACCCGGAGGGACCGCCGACGGCGCCGAGTCGTTCAGTCGACGGCTCGCACCCTTCGCCCTGTCGAAGCAGTACGACGACCTGCTCCTGTCGCTGGCGTCCTAGAAGAGGAAGCGCTTCGCTGGGGTCATCCTGAGCAGGAGCGCGACCGCCAGCGGCGCGAAGTAGGCGATGAGGAACGTCCACTTCGACGAAGGCAGCCCGAGACGCTCGGTGATCGCCAGCGACAACGTGTGCGTGAGGATCATCGGGATGGCACACGCGGCCACCGTGAAGACGACCCGTCGGCCCCACGCCGGGATCAGGTGCTCGAGACCCTCGACGACCAGGAGGAGCCCGCAGGAGATGCCCGCCGCCATCAGCACGCTCAGGAGGGGCGTGCCGAGGTTGCCACCCTTCATGTTCAGGTGTCGAGGGCACCGGACCACCCGAGCCACCACGACGGCACGAGGAGCACGAAGCCGAGAGCAGCGGCTTGTCGATCGTGTCCCGGTACCGCCGGAGCAGGATCCCACGAGCATGAACGCGATGGCGGGCAGCGCGACGCCGGCCGACTCCGGGATCTGCGCGAGCGGGTACCGGTCGCCGATCGCCCAGGCGATGCCGACGCCGGCGACGAACCAGGGCAGGAAGCGGTGGAGCCGCTCGAGCCAGCGGAGGAGCACGGCCGCGACGAACAAGCACGTGACGAACCAGAACGCCGTGTACGGTCGCGAGATCCAGTTGCCGCCGAGCGGGAGCAGCGAGAGGGTCCGGGTGTCGAGCGGGTCACCGACGGCTGCGCGGAAGACCGTCCAGATGGCTGCGACGAGGAGCAACCACCCGACGTACGGCACGAGGAGGGTACGGGCTCGGCGAGACAGTTCCTCGCCGGTCGACCGGCCGGACTTCCAGAGGTAGCCGGTCAGGACGAAGAAGACCGGGACGTGCCAGGTGTACAGCCCAGCCTGCGCGAAGTGCCGCTGATCCAGGTGTGCCCGGCGACGATCGCGACGACGCCGATGACGCGGACCAGGTCGACCGCGACCGATCGGGTCCCCGGACGCCGGGTCGTCTGGTCGAGTTCCGGCGCAGCAGTGGTCGAGAGCACGCCTCATGGTAGCGGTCGGTCGACGCCGCACCTGCCCGCTCGGGGGCTCAGGACGAGCGGCCGACGCGCAGGATCCCCTGACGCATCGAGAGCCCGAGACGGCGGTACTCCGCTGCGTCTGCGGGGTGCGTCCCGTCGCTGGTCACCCCGGCCGCCCATCCGTCGCCCGCGCGGGCGAACGTCCACGGGTCGTACCAGTACCAGCCCTGCTCGCGCGTGAATGCCTCGAGAGCAGCCGCGTAGGTCGCCGCCGCATGCGGCTTCCACCGGTACGGCGGGATGTCGGAGACGATGACGTGGCGTGCGCCGACCACCCGGGCGATCCGCTCGTACGCTGCGCGCTCCTCGGGGAACGTCCTCCCGACGCGGACAGCGTTCGTGCCCGCGAGGATCACGAGCACGTCGACGTCGTCGATGTGCTGCACGTTCCCGGCCATCTCGTCGGGGGTCGCGCCGGCGCGAGCCCAGCCGCCCGCGTACTCGATCCCCGCTCCCTGCGCGTAGGTCATCCAGCTCTCGTCGTCGAGTCCGTTGCCCAGGAACTTCGACCGCCCGGCGCTGAGGGAGTCCCCCACGACCGCGACACGCAGCGGGCCGCTCGGGACGCTCTCGGCCGCCTGCGGTGCGGTCGGCTCGACGGTCAGGACCGGCACGGCGAAGGCAGCGACGACGACCGCCACGATCGCGATCAGCACCCGGGAACGACGCACGGACGACATTCTCGCGTACGGCGCGGTCCTGTTCCTGCGGATCAGCCGACCGCCCGCAACGGTTCGGGGCGGTCGAGCGCCTTCGCCAACCACGGCCCGAGGGAAGTGCTGAAGGTGTTCGACAGGTGGGAGCCGTCGAAGTACACGGAGACGCCACCTATCGCCGAGTAGCACCGGCCGTCGTGGCAGAACTCCGACTCGGTCGGGACGTACCGCACCGACTCCCCGTAGCCCTTGTCCACCAGGAGCCGCTGCGGCAAGGACGTGGAAGCAGGCAGGGCGTGGGCGACGTCGTTCGTGCACGGTCGGCCAGCGGCGAGACACGAGGGTCCGATGACCTTGTTCTCGAGGGTCTGCCCGGTGAGCGGGACGTGCTGCATCATCGTGACGGACGGGCCGACCGCTCGGACGCGTCGATGAGTTCGGCGTAGCCGTCGGCCTGCGCTGCGGTCGCTCCGGCGAACCGGTAGTTCGCCCAGAGGTCGGCGAGCACGACGCGGTCGGCGCGTGGCACGAGCGTCTTGAGGACCCACTCGTTGCGCGCATCGCACCACGCCCGCTGGTCGGTCGGGATCACGTCGCCGTAGGTCGTGCCAGTCGGCGCTTCCAAGCTGGACGGGCAACGGTTGCGCGCGCCACGATGACCTTCACGTGGTCGAGCTTGCCCGCGACGTCGAAGGCACTCGACCACGCCCCGGCGTGGGAATCGCCCCAGAGGAGAATGGTCTCCGTTCCGTCAGGATCCCCGTAGCTGCAGTACTTCTCGGTGTTGCGGGTGATGTCGTCGATGCACTCGTCCTTCCAGACGAGCGGCTTGTCCGACAGCGGCGCGGGGACGTCTGCTCGGTCGATCGCTCCCCACGGGTCACCACAGGAGGCATTGCCGATCGCGGCTGCACCGAGGCACGCGTTGCCGCCGGTGACCTGAGCGAGCAGGCGGTCGTCCGCAGCGTCCATCTTCGCGTTGGCGACCCCCGACCGTGCCGAAGCACCCGGCTGCGAGGACCGCGAGGGTCACCGCTCCGGCGACGAAGCTCCGGCGTCGACGCTTCGACAGCACGGGCTCTGACGGACCGGGGTCTCCACGTACCGGTACGAGAGCCAGGCGAGCACCGCGGTGGCGACGAGGATCCCGATCTTGAGCCGCGTGCTGAGGTCCACGCCCAACCACTGCGGCAGCAGGATGATGAGCGGCCAGTGCCAGAGGTACGCCGAGTACGAGACGTCCCCAACCACCGGACCGGCCCGAACGACGCGAGGAACCCGAACGACCAGCGATGGTCGTCCGGCGCATGTCCGGCGATCACGGCGGCGGCGCCGAGCGTGGGGAGCAACGCCGCCGTACCGGGGAACGGGGTCGACTCAGTGAAGAGGAGCGTGGAGGCAGCGATGGCGAAGAGCCCGGCCCACGGCACGATCACGCGGAGACGGGCTCCGGGGAGCGGGACGAACGCGACGAGCGCGCCGACAGCGAACTGCCAGACGCGGGCGCTCGTGTCGAAGAAGGCCACGTCGGGGTTCGTGGCGGTGTGCAGGACGCCCAGACGAAGCTCAGGACGCCGACTCCGCCGATGACCACGACGAGCCACGTCCCCCGTCGACGTCCGATGACGGCGATGGCCGCCAGCAGCAACAGCGGCCAGACGATGTAGAACTGCTCCTCGACCGACAACGACCCAGAAGTGCTGGAGCGCGGAGGGCGTCGCGTCGGCGTCGAGGTAGCTCACCGACTGGGCAGCGAGGTACCAGTTCTCCGAGAACAGCGACGCCGCCAGCACGTTGGAACCCGTGGCGCTCCAGGTCGACACCGGCAGGAGCAGGAGGGTGAACGCCAGGACGAACACCAGGACGACGACGGCCGCTGGAGCGAGGCGCCGGATCCGCCGGGCGTAGAAACCGATCAGCATCGGCACCGGACGGTCCCGCTCCGCCGCCTTGAGGATGTGCCCCGTGATGAGGAACCCGGAGATCACGAAGAAGACGTCGACCCCCGACGTAGCCGCCCTGGAGTCGGTTCGGCCACAGTGGTACAGGACGACCAGGGCGATCGCGACAGCACGGAGGCCTTGGATGTCCGCCCGGAACACTGCTCGCGAGCGACCCACGACACTGTTCCCGTCTCGACGCACCCGCCGATGCTACCGGAGGACGACTCAGCCCGAGGAACGGCGTCCACGAGCGGCAACCGCCCGCACGTGCCCGAGCAGACCGCGCCGCCTCCGCCGGTCGACGAGGAAGCGCCAACCGTCCCGTCGGTCGCTGAGCGGCTGCAGCAGGTGGTCTGCACCGAGCGGCGGCAGCGGCATGCGGGCCGTGACGACGGGTACCTGCACGCTGCGAGAGCCCATGCGGACCCGTACCGAGACCGACCAACGCCCTTCGACGAGTTGTGCACTCGTGACCGTGGCCGACCAGCGCGTGCGGTCGGTGCGCAGCGGGGTGGAGACCGTCCGCTCCGCCGACCGCAGGACGAGCGACGCTCCGCCGAGGAGGTCCGGACGATCCGCAGGGCCCTCGAGCGCCAGCGCTCCTCGATCCGGGACCACCGTGTCGACGACGAGGGGCACGTACCGTCGGAGTTCGGAGACGAGCCGGACAGCCACGGGGTCGTCGGCCACGACGGCCTCCAGCAGCGCGCCCAGCACCTCGGAGCTGCCGTCGGTGCTGGGTGCCGATCGTTCGACGAGCCGGGCAGCGTCCCCGACGACCGTGGCGAGCTGCGCCGCGTCCACCGTCTCGGCGGCGTGCAGCAGAGCGGTGAGCAGCCCTTGGGACACGAGCGCCGCCCGGTCGAGCTCCGGGAGCGAGACGGTCGCACACAGGATCCGCAGTGCCGCGGTCCACGCCGTGAGGAACGCTGCGGCGTCCAGGTCTCGTCGGTGCACCGCACGCGCGAACCGGACGGCTTCCTCGTGCTCCCCGATCCAGAGGAGCGCGAACAGGCACCGGCGCTCGGGGGCGACGACGTCGAGCACTGCAGGGTCGAGCGCGTCGAGCAGCCGGTGGACCGCGTCCGTGACCTCGACGGACGCCACGTCCTCGTCCAGCTGCGCCACGTAGCGGTCGATGTGCACCCAGCCGTCCGCGTCGAGGACCAGGAGCGACTGCTGTCGGACGAGCGCCGCGGGACCGGGCGCGACCATCGCGGCACACGCGGTCTCCTCCCGCAGGTAGTCGAGGAGCGCAGCCTCGTCGGTCCGGTTCGACATCGAGCCTGTGTCGCCGCCGCCACGCTCGCGGTAGAGGTAGACGCAGTCGGGGACGACGTCGATGGCCGTTGCTCGCAGGACGGCTCGGGTCATCGGGACGATGTCGTCGGTCGTGCCCGACATCTGGGAAGCGCAGTCCCTCGCGCTCCCAGAACGACCGGCGGAACATCCGGTTCCAGCACGCTCGTCCCGTCAGGAGCGCGGGTGTCTCGGCGAGCGTCGTCCGGCGCAGGCCGGCGTCGAAGGGGTACCACCGTCGAGTCGGGCTCCAGGTCGCCGTCGGCGAGAACTTGAGGTGGTCACCGATGACCAGGTCGGACCCCGAGGCAGCCAAGGAGTCGAGCATGGAGCGGTAGGCACCGGGCGGCACGATGTCGTCTGCGTCCGCGAAGACGAGGTACTCACCACGGGCGATCGCCGCGCCGGAGTTGCGAGCACCGGCACCGCCGGGCGAGGACGACTCCAGCCTCCGGACCCTCCCGTCCCTCTGGGAGATCCCCTCGACGATCTCCCGCGTGCCGTCGGTCGACCGGTCATCGACCACCAGGACCTCGAGGGACGCGACGCCCTGCGCGAGCACGCTGTCCAGCAGTTCCTCGATCCACGGCGCAGCGTCGTGCGCCGGGACGACCACGGAGAGAAGAGGTGCTGTCACGGCTTCGGAGTCCTCGCTGCTCGTCCCCCGTTCGGCGGCTACCGCGCGGAGCCGAGACAGTCTAGCGTCGGACGGAGATCAGATCAGGGGGTCGAAGTGTCTCGACGTTTCATCATGCGTGTCGCCGTCGTCGGCGCCATCGCCGTCGCATCCATCGGGCTGGTCGCTCCGGCGCAGGCGGCCACCACGCCGGCGCAGGTGACGAACGTGCGCAAGGCGACACAGGACTGGGCCGGGAAGAGCGTGAAGGTGGCGTGGAACGGCGTCACGAACGCGACCAGCTACGTCGTGAAGTGGTCGTTGCGGTCGGATCTCGGGAGCCCGAAGTACCAGCGATTCGTCGGTCGTCGGGGCGTGGATGACGGGTCTGCAGCCCGGTTCGACGTACTACGTGACCGTCGCGGCGAAGAACGGGTCGACCGCTGGTGCCTGGGCGAAGACGACGACGATGAAGCTCCAGCCCGGGGCCGTCGGCACCTTCGGGACGGTCACCGTGAAGCCCGCTGCGAACGGCGTCACCGCATCGATCCCCGAGGTCGCGAACGCGAGCGACTACCAACTGCGCTGGTCGGCAGGCCCGAACGAGAACCGCACCCGGACAAGTGGACGCCGCACTACACGCCGTGGTCGTCGGCGTTCGACCCGGCCAAGCGGACGTGGACCCTGCAGGGCTCGGACAGCGACCTCACGTCGGTGGCCTACGGCAACCCGATCTACGTCAGGGCCTTCGCCCGCAACACGTTCTGGGACCCCGACTACGTCCGCAAGTCGGCACAGGTCGGCGCATGGCCGACCCCCACGAAGCCAGTCGCTTCGGACCTGAGCGTGCACGTCGCCAGTTACAACGTCCTCTGCTCGGGTGCGAGGTGGGCGGCGCTCCCGGTTGGGCGACCCGCGCGCCCGCGATCGCGAGCGTCATCAACGGGAGGCGCCGGACGTCCTGACGCTCCTCGAGGCGAGCGGACTGTCGAACGGGTCCGGGTCGGCGCAGGCGTACATCGACCTGGACCGCCGGCTCCCCAACCTACAGCTCGTCGATTCGGAACCAATGACGGTGAGCCGGTCGCACCAGGGCAACCGGATCCTCTACGACCCCTCGAAGTACACGGTGGTCGACCACGGCGTGCTGACCGGGTGAAGGACTACGAGGTCTACCCCGCTTCGTCCGCACCGGACACGAACACGCCCTGGGCGAAGCTCCGTGCGAAGGACGGCAGCGGAACCACCTTCATCGTGGTCGCCGCGCACTTCGGGATCCCGTCGAGCTCGTACTCCCAGCCGAGGAAGACCCTCCTGGGTCAGAACTCGGCGCAGTTGCTCTCCGCCCTGAACCAGGTGAACGCTCCGAACGCGAGCGGGAAGCGACTCCCCGTCATCCTCGGTGGCGACCTGAACGACAGCCGCTACCCCGAGAACGTCACCGACGGTGCCCAACCGACCCTGATCCGCGGCGGCTTCTACGACGCTTCCGCATCGCAGAAGCGTTACGGCACGGCGAAGACGACGTACAACGACTACAAGCCGGCGTCGCAGCAGGCTGACGACCCCAACAAGGACGGGCAGCGGATCGACTACATCCTCACCCAGGGGTTCCAGGGAAGCGACCAGTTCGTGAACAACTGGAACCCGGGGACATCCGTGATCCCGTCCGACCACAACATGATCGAGTCGACTGTCCACGTCCCGCTCGTCCGATGACGCGGTGACGGCCGCGTCGGTCAGCGGGTGCTGGCCGACGCGGCTGTCCGACCGACTCGGTCAGCGCGTCCCGACGGATTCCTCGGACGCCACCGGCTCGACGATGCGAGGCGCACCGTCGAGTGCGGCCATCGCATCGGTCACCCGTCGGCAGTTGTCGGTGTCCCGCGTGACGAAGGCCGCCGCGGTCCGACGCCGGTACTCCTCCGCGGAGACGAACCCGCGAGCGGCGATGTCCTCGACCGAGGCTTCCACGCCCGCGACGGTCGTGGTCACGGGGCCGAAACCGTCGCGTTCGTAGTCGAAGTACCCCCGTCGACCGACGTGCGACCCGTCGAAGAAGGACGCGGCGTCGACTGGAAGTACACGAGTGGCACGTCGATGAACGCAGCTTCGAAGCCCAGCGAGGAGTAGTCGGTCACGACCACGGCTGCCCGGGCGAGGACGTCCTGGACGTTCACCTTGCTGAAGTCCCAGATCTCGACCCAGTCGGGGACGTCGAAGTCCGACAGGTAGGGACGCATGTTCGGGTGCGGCATGAAGACGACCCGCTTCCCCCCGCTGGCGGCAGCGTCACGGAGTCGCTCGGACCGGATCAGTGCGTCGAACTCGAGCGCGTACTGACTCTGCGCGAACAGCGGGTTCTTGACGCGCTCGTTGCTGCCCGGAACCTGCTTCCCGGCCAGCTTCTTCCGCCAGGTGGGCATGACGAGCACGAGGTCCCGATCGGTCTCCGTCGTCGCGAGGCGCTTGCGGAGGAGTTCGTCGTGGCGCGGGAAGCCCGTCAGGACGACCTCCCGTTCCGTGAAGGTGTACGGGCCGTCCCCCGCGATGGCTGCCTTCTCCTGAGGGGTCACCGTGACGAACAACTCGGCGGGCTTGCTGTTGACCCAGCGGGAGATGTCGTAGTTCGTGACGCCGTGCTGCAGCCACGTGAAGGTGAACTGCGGCTCACCGTAGCGCCACCTCGGCAGGGGACTCACGACGTACACGTCGATGTGGGACGAAGCGAGGTGCTTCGCGTGGAGGAGCAACTTGCGCCACTCCGCGCTCCGGTACGCGACCAACCGGAACCCCTCCGCTTCGAGCCGGCCCCAGTCCTTCGATCGGCGATCGAGCACGAACCACGCGTTGATCGCCGGACGGTTCGCGCGCACCCAGCGGTAGAGGTGTTCGGCGTTGTCGTTCGCGTCGGTGTCGCGGTCCATGAAGACCCAGGCGTCCTGGTACTTCTCACGGGTCCGACGCGTGCGGACGGCGACTCCCAGCGCCGCGTCCTCGAGCTGGCGACGGTACCTGCCGCTCCGCAGCTTGTCCCGGACCTTGCGCGCCTCCCGCTTCAGGTGCTGGGTCGCCGGCAGCGACACGTCGGTCCAGCGGTTCGTCACCTTCTTGCGCTGACCGAGGATCTGGGGTCGGAGTTGCCGGATCGTGAGTGCCTGGTCCGGCTCGTGCCGCTCCCCCCGGTTGAACGGGACGGGGACTCCGTCGAGCCAGAGGCGGGTCAGACGGCCCCGCTCGACCCAGACGTGGCGCTGACGGAGCACCGCACGGCCGTAGAACACGAGATCCTGCGTCTTCGCGTACACGGGCTCGACGACCCGACCGTCGACGACGATCCGCTCCTCGGGCACTCCCCCCGTGAACCAGTAGGTGAACTTGACGTGCTGACGGATCTCGTCGACCGCTTCGAGCTTCGCGTACCGCGGGCGCTCAGGTCGTCCTGAGTAGCCGACGAGGAGCGCCTTGCGCACCGCGTACTCGACGCCCATCGCATCGAACGTGTTGATGGCGTCGTCGGACAGCAGCGCGCGGATGTCGGCGACGAGGCCGTGGAACTCGTCGAAGGTGGACGGCGGAGCCAGCGCCGACGCTGAGTTCAGGGCACGCTCGTTCTTGAAGTACCAGAACAGGTCGTAGAGCAGCGTCATCTCGAGCCACCGCGGGATCGGGCCGCGCGAACCAGCCCTCGCCAACAGGTCGAGGTGCCCGTGGCGGAGCACGTCGGTGTACTTGCCCGGTGGTCGAAGTGCGACTCCATGAGCGACGTGCCGTCTCCACGAACGCGGTAGTGGTACTTCGCCGAGGCGAGCACACCGATGTCCGTGAGGCCGGTGTCGAGCAGGTAGGACCCGATGAAGTGGCCGTCCTCGAACACCGGGCGGATCCGACCGTCGAAGCGGACGCCGTGCTCCTCGATGGCACTGGTCCGGAAGAACGCCGAGTTCACGGACAGCTGGATCACGGGCTCTTGCTCGAGGTCGATGATCCGCGACCCCTTGGCGAACTTCAGCCGGAGGGGATGGGTGTCGACCAGCTCGAGCTGTTCGTTGAGGCGCAGCTGGTGCGTCACGAGCATCCCGACCCGCGGAGCACCGTGGAGTCCGATGAACTTCACGACTTCCTCGAAGTACCGATCGTCGAAGACGTCGTCCGGGTCGGCGAACGTCACCCACTCGGCGCGGACGTGCGGAATCCCCGCGTTGCGCGCCGCGGCGACCCACGCGTTCGTCTGCCCGATGACCGTGACGTGAGCGCCACGGTCGGCAGCCCAGCCCTGCAGGATCTCGAGGCTTCCGTCGGTCGAACCGTCGTCGACGAACACCAGCTGGACCTTCTCGACCGGGTACGTCTGTCGTTCGAGCGATGCGAGGAGATCCGGCAGGTAGCGCGCGACGTTGTAGACCGCGAACACCGCACCGACCGTGAAGTGGTCCGATCCCGGCGGCCGCACCGTCGCTGACGTCACTTCTGACACGTCCATCCCCTCGTGGTCCGAGCAGTCGCTCAGACGGTCTCGTTGTACGCCTTGACGACGTCGTTCGTCTTGCCGATCATCTTCAGCTCGCCCTCGTTGAGCCAGGCCACCTCGTCGCACATGTCCTTGACGGTGCCCATCGAGTGGGAGACGAGGATGACCGTGCGGCCTTCCTCCTTCATCTCCTTGAACTTCGTGCGGCACCGCTTCTGGAACGTCGCGTCGCCCACCGCGAGCACCTCGTCCACCACCAGGACGTCCGGGGTGACGGCGACGGCGACGGAGAACCCGAGCCGGACGTACATGCCGGACGAGTAGTTCTTCACGGGCTGGTCGATGAAGTGCCCGACGCCCGAGAACGACACGATGTCGTCGAACTTCCGGGCGACCTCCTTGCGGCTCATCCGAGGATCGACCCGTTCAGGAAGACGTTCTCACGCCCGGACAGCTCCGGGTGGAACCCCGACCCGACCTCGAGCAGCGACGCCTGCTTGCCGCGCGCCGTGATCGAGCCCTCCTCCGGCCAGAGGATCTTCGCCAGGCACTTCAGCAGCGTGGACTTGCCCGAGCCGTTCTTGCCGATGAGGCCGAAGGTCGTGCCCTGGGGCACCTCGAAGGAGACGTCCTTGAGCGCCCAGAAGTCCTCATGCACGGACTTCTTCCCGCGCATGACCATGCTCTTCAGCGAGTCGTTCCGCTCGTGGTACATGCGGAAGCGCTTGGAGACGTGTTCGACGGTGACGGCGGCATCGCTCACAGCAGTTCGGCCAGCTTCTTCTCGTTGCGGGAGAACACGAAGTAGCCGATGGCGAGCGAGGCGAACCCCGCGATGGCGCATGCGACCAGGTCGGTCCAGTTCGGCAGGCGGTTGTCGTACATGAGGTTGCGGAAGACCTCGGAGAACCGCTCGATGGGGTTGAGCTTGTAGACGTGGATGATCCACGGGTGGCCGGCCTTGTTCGCCGCGTCCTCGACGAGGGAGAGCGGGTAGATGATCGGCGAGAGGTACATCCACATCTGCAGCGCGATCCCGACCAGGTGCTGCATGTCGCGGAAGTGCACGTTGATGATCGACAGGATCAGGCCGAGGCCGGCGGCGAACATGGCGAGGAACACCATGGTGAGCGCGATGAGGGGCAGGAACAGCCAGAACTTCGAGCCGGCGATCGCCAGGGCGATGAGGAGGACGCCCATCTCGACGAGCCACGTGAACCCGAAGGACCCGACGGCCGCCAGGGGCAACGTCATCCGCGGGAAGTAGACCTTCTTGATGAGCGACCCGTTCGCGACGATCGACGTCATGCCCGAGTTGATCACGTTGCGGGCGAAGATCCACGGCAGCAGTCCGCACATGAGCCACAGCGGGTAGATGTTCAGACCGCTGGGGTCACCGACCTCGAGCCGTGCCCGGAAGATGAACGAGTACACGATCGTGTAGATCAGCATCGTCGCGAGCGGGTTGATCAGCGACCACAGCTGCCCGAAGACCGTGCGGCGGTACTTGCCCTTGACCTCCCGCGCTGTGAGGTTCGCCAGCAACTCGCGCGAGGACATGAGCTCGTTCAGGTACGTCATGCTTCGGGTGCTGGCTCCTCCGGGGCGCAGCGGAGCGCTCCTGCGGGAAAGATCGGGGACGAGGCATTCTCGCACAACCGTGGACGGATCCCGCATCGACGGCCGTGAAGACTGTCTGGAGCGAGCATCGAGATGACGAAGACTCGGTGAAACCTTTGTAGAGTGACACAGTGCTCGTCAGCTTCGCGAACCACTCCACTGCGCCGGTGAACCTCGGCGGCGCGGAGCGGTCCCTGCTCCGATTCGTGGAGGACTGGCAGGCGGTCGACCCGACGATGACCCCCAGCTTCGTGACGAAGGCGCCGCGCGGCAAGTTCATCGAGGCCCTCGACGAGCGCGGCTGGTCGTACACCGCCCTCCGCTTCCGCGGGTGGGCGCTGCCGAGTCCCCAGCCGGCACCGGCGGCCGAGCGCGCCGCCTTCGCCACCGTCGACTACGCGGCCGTGAACGCGCTCATCCGCCAGTACGAGCGCGAACGACCGGACCTCGTGGTGACGAACACCCTCGTCGCTCCGTGGGCGTCGTTCGCCGCGGCGGTGCTCGGCATCCCCCAGGCGTGGTTCGTCCGCGAGTACGGCGACCTCGACCACGGCCTCCACTTCCAGACCGGCCGGGCCGGTGTGCTCGGCGACATCGGGCTGCTGGCCGGCGCGGTCGTCACCAACTCCGAGGCGATGCGCGCCCACCTCGCGCAGTACATCCCCGAGGACAAGCTCTCGGTCTCCTACCCGACGGTCGACACCGAGCGTCTGCTCGCCACGCGGGGCGAGACGCCCGCAATCGCACCGTTCCCGCAGGCAGACCCGGGCCTCCGGATCACGGTCGTCGGCCGGGTCGAGGAGTCGAAGGGCCAGCACCGTGTCATCGACGCCCTCGGCGCGCTGCACGCCCGCGGCACCGCCGCGAGCGTCTGCTTCGTCGGGAGCTGGAAGCACCCGGGCGAGGACCAGCGCCTCACCGACCGGGCCCGAGCCCTCGGGGTCGCGGACCGCGTCGTCTTCGCCGGCGAGCAGCGCACGCCGGCACCGTTCATCGAGGCCGCGGACGTCTGCATCACCCCTTCGACGATCGAGGCGTTCGGCCGTACCACGGCCGAGTACATGACGCTCGGCCGCGCGGTGGTCGCGACGCACCAGGGCGGCAGCGCCGAGCTGGTCGAGCCCGGCGTCACCGGCGCGCTGGTCGACGCGGACGACCCCGAGGCGCTGACGGACGCGCTCGCGGCGTACGCCGCCGACCCGGAGTCGGCGAGGAGGCACGGTGCGGCCGCCCCGGGTCGTCTCGCCGCCGTCATGAGTGCCGGCCACGACAACGCGGCAGCGATCGCCCGTCTGGTCGCGCTGGTCGGCACGGAGGGCTACCGCCTCCCCCAGGCCGCACGGTACTGGTTCGAGCTGCCCGGCGCGTACGCCTCGCTCGGCGCGACGAGCGCCCCGCGCAGCGGTCGGCCTGCTCGCGAACCGCGTCCGCAGCCGCTCCGGCCTCGTCGGCCGCCTGCTCACCCGCCCCGGGGTCGCCGTCCGGAAGCTGGTCAGGCGGTGACGCGCGACCGGCGACCGGTCACCATCGTCGTCCCCATCTACGACGACCTGCCCGGACTCGAACGCTGCATCGAGGCGCTCCGCGAGACCGTCGACTTCTCGGTCGACCGGGTGCTGCTCGCGAACGACGTGGGCCCCCGGGTGGACGAGATCGAACGTCGCGTCCTCGAGCTCGTCGGCGACGACGAGGGCTTCGAGTACGCCCGCAACGCCAGGAACCTCGGCTTCGTGGGCAACTGCAACCGTGCGGTCCTCGAGCTGGACCAGACCGGCAACGACGTGCTGCTGCTGAACAGCGACACGGTCCCGATGCCCGGCTGGCTCGACGAGATGACCGCCGTGCTCGCCTCCGACGACACGATCGGCGTGGTCTGCGCCCGGAGCGACAACGCGACGATCGCCTCGTTCCCGTACGCGCGCCGCAACCCGCGGGCGACCCTGGCGCCGCGCCGCACCCGCGAACTGCACGGACGGACGAAGTACCTGCTCCCCCGCCACACGGTCTCCCCCGTCGCGATGGGCTTCTGCTTCGCTTCTGCTTCCTCATCCGCCGCGAGATGTCGACCGGTTCGGCCTCTTCGACGAGGTCTTCTCGCCCGGGTACGGCGAGGAGAACGACTTCTGCCTCCGGATCAACGAGCACGGGTTCACCGCGGTGCTCGCGAACCGCGCGCTCGTGCTGCACACCGGCTCGACGAGCTTCAGCGGTGATCGCGGTCCCTCGCTCCGGCTGGAGCACGAGCGCGTCCTGCTCGAGCGCTACCCGTTCTACGGCGGTGCCGTCGCCCTGTTCCTCGCGCGGTACCGCGACGCGGTCGACGTCTTCGCCGACGCGTTCCTGCCCGACGACGACGTGGTGCGGGTCGCCCTGCACCTCCCCGCCGAGATCACGGCCGACGTGGTCCGCCGGGTCCACCAGACCCTCGCGGCCACCCCCGAGGACGTCGTCATCACCGTCATCGTCGCGAAGGACGCAGCTCCGGCTCGCCCGTCAGGCGTTCCCCGGTGCCGCGATCGCCGTCGGGGGGCGGCCCCGCCAGATCTTCGACGTCGCGGTCGCCCTCGGCGCGCTGACGACGTTCGCCGCAGCTCTCGGCACTCAACGCCAACGCGCCCCGGTGGATCCTCGTCGACCCGGTGTCGCACGACGTCCGCTGGTCCCACGCGGTCGTGAACCACCGCGCCTCGGCGATCGACCGCATCCTGCGCCGCTTCGAGAACCAGAGCACCTCGTGGGAGAGCGGCGAGGACCTCCTCCGACTCGTCCGGATGGCCGCGGAGTCGCCGATCGACCCGTCGGCGCTGCGCGCCCGGTGGCACTCCGTGTCGGACATCGCCGAGGCCACGGGGCTCCTCGTGCACCGCGCCACGGTGTCCGTGCGTCGCCTCACCGCCCTGACGTTCGGGGCGCGGAACCCGCGCATCGTCGCGCGGATCCGCGCGATCACCGGTCGCGGCGCCTAGCGACGTCCCCGCCCCGCCCGTCGAGGCGGTGGACGCACGCCCACACCGGTCTGGAGGCGCGGGTCGGCGCCGCCCCGCGCCTCCCGTCCGGCGGCACCGCGGCAGGACGTCAGCCCTGCGCTGCCCGCACCGTCCGGGTGCCGAGGACGATCCCGCGGATCGCCTTCCCCAGGACCGCGTACTGCGCGGGGCCGGCGGGGTGCACGCCGTCGGTGCTGAAGCCCTGCGCCCACTCCTGTCCCGTGCGGGCCGCCGTCCACGGGTCCGCCCAGTCCCACCCTCGCTGCGTCACGAGTGCCCGGAGCTCGCGGTTGTAGGTGCGCTGCGCGGAGCCGTCCCTCGGTAGGGCGGGATGGCGCAGACGACCACGCGGTCCGCGTCCACCGTCGCGACGATGCGGTCGTACGCGGCGGTCTGCTCGGCGACCGTGAGTCCTCGGCGGACGGCGTTCGTCCCGGCGAGCACCACGACCACATCGACGTCCGGGACCGGGGTGACCGCTGCCGCCATGTCCGCTGGGGTCGCTCCGGCGCGGGCCCAGCCGCCGGCGAAGACGAGGCCGTCGCCCCGGGCGTACGTCATCCACGACTCGTCGTCGAGGCCGTTGCCGAGGAACATCGACCGGCCGGCGCTGAGGGAGTCCCCGACGACGGCCACGCGGACCGGGGCCTGCGTGCGGGGCGTCCCGGCGGCTCGCGTCGACGGTTCGGAGACGTGGGACGCCGGCTCGATCGCGAAGACGAACGCCAGCACCGCGAACAGCCCGACGAGGAGGACGACGAGACGGGGACGCGGCACCCGACCATTCTGCGGGATGGCGGGCCGGGAGCGGCGCCGGAGGCCACGGGTGTCGGCGGCCGTCAGACGAGCGCGTCGACCACCGGGCCGTGCCGGGTCGACTGGTCGGCGTCCCAGGCGCCGAGGAAGTGGAGGGTCGCGACGCGGAAGGCGAGCGCCCGGACGAGCAACTGGTGCCACGTACGGTCGTCGTCCGTCCCGCCGGCGTCGGCCACGACGATGCCGAGCCCGTCGAGCCGGTCCACCGGGACACCGTGCCAACACACCCGCGTCCACTGCGGCGACGGCCTCGCCGAACCCCGCGGGACGCCAGGACGGCGGCCAGTCGATGATCGTCGGCGGCTCCTCCGGCGCGAACAGGACGTTCCCGAGCAGGTCCGCGTGCACGAGCTGCGACGGCGCGTGCACCGGCCGGAACGCTCCCGTGAGCCGGTCGAGCAGCGGGTCGCGCGGCGCGGGCAGCTCGCCCCACGCCATCCGGCCGGCGAGTGTCCACGGATCTCCGATCGGCCCGGACGACACGGCCGACCCTGATGACGGCGGCGCGAGGAACGCCGGACGCGCCACGTGCGCCACCGCCCGGTGGAAGGCCACGCCGGCGCGGATGACGTCCTCGACCCGCGAGCCGTCCGCGTTGCCGGGCACCCACTCCCAGGCCTCCCACTCCCCCGCGCGCCAGCCGCCGAGGCGCGACGCCACCGGTCTCGGCGTCCGGAAGCCCGGGTCGGGCGGCAGCGTCGCGAGCACAGCGGCACGCCAGTCCGTCACGGCCGGGCCGTCGTGCGGGCGCAGGACGGTGCGCCCGGCTCGCCAGGTCAGCCCGCGTCCGCCCGGGAGTCGCACCGGCTCCGACGCGCCCGACGCCTCCGCACCGAAGGCACGGAGGACGTCGGCGGACGGGCCGGAGGCGGTCACACCCGGTTCAGACCAGGCAGCGCGGCCCGAGCAGGCTCTTCAGCTCGCCGAACAGGTCGGGCGTCAGGTTGACGGGAACGGCAGCTCGAACGTGCGCGCGACGTCGTCCTTGAGCAGCCGGAGCCGGACCTCGGTCTCGCCCTGGTGCCGGGCGAGCACCGCGGCGAGTTCGGTCACGGTCGAGGTCGTCGCCTGCCGCTCGGGCACGCTCAAGGTGAGCGGGCCGGACCCCATCGCGTCGCCGACGTTCGGCTGGAACATGCTCACGGCGTGCAGGGCCTTGCCGTCGTCGCGGACGTTCACCCGGCCGCGGAGCACCACGATCGAGTCGGCGACGAGCGACGGTCCGAACTCCTGGTACGTCTTGCCGAGGAACATGACGCCGATCTCGCCGCCGAAGTCCTCGATCTGGACGATGCCGTACGGGTTGCCGCTCGACTTCGCGACGCGGTGCTGCACGCTCGTCAGCAGGCCGGCGACCGTGACGGTCTCGCCCTCGACCGAGTCGTCCGCGCCGATCAGGTCCGCGATGGTGATCGACTGGTGCTTCGCGAGCTCGATCTCGAGCCCGGCGAGCGGGTGGTCGGACACGTACAGTCCGAGCATGTCCCGCTCGAACGCGAGCTTGTCGCGCTTGGACCACTCGGGCCGGTCCGGCACCTGCGACACCGTGACCGCCGCCGGCGACTCCTCGGCGACCTCGGCGAACAGCGAGTCGAAGTCGAACCCGACGTTGCCGTTGGCCTCGTCGCGCTTGACCTTCACCGCGCCCTCGACGGCGCCCTCGTGGATCTCGACGAGTGCCCGGCGGGTGTCGCCGAACTCGTCGAAGGCGCCGGCCTTGATGAGCGACTCGACCGTGCGCTTGTTCGCCGACGAGATCGGGATCTTGCGGAGGAAGTCGTGGAACGACTCGAACGCGCCCTTCTCGTTGCGCGCCTTCACGATGTCGTCGACGACGTTGAACCCGACGTTGCGGATGGCGCCCATGCCGAAGCGGATGTCGTCACCGACGGCCGCGAAGAAGCCGATCGACTCGTTGACGTCCGGCGGCATGACCTTGATGCCCATGCGGCGGCACTCGTTGAGGTAGAGCGCGAGCTTGTCGCGGGCGTCGCCGACGCTCGTCAGCAGGGCCGCCATGTACTCGGCCGGGTAGTGCGCCTTGAGGTAGGCCGTCCAGAACGACACCACGCCGTACGCCGCGGAGTGTGCCTTGTTGAAGGCGTAGTCCGAGAACGGGAGCAGGATGTCCCACAGCGTCTTGATCGCGGCAGCGGAGTAGCCGTTGTCCTGCATGCCCTTCTCGAAGCCGGCGTACTGCTTGTCCAGCTCCGACTTCTTCTTCTTGCCCATCGCGCGACGGAGGATGTCCGCCTGGCCGAGCGAGAACCCGGCGACGCGCTGCGCGATGGCCATGACCTGCTCCTGGTAGATGATCAGACCGTAGGTCTGGTCCAGGATGTCGGCGAGCGGCTCGGCCAGCTCCGGGTGGATCGGCGTGATCGCCTGCTCGCCGTTCTTGCGGAGCGCGTAGTTCGTGTGCGAGTTCGCACCCATCGGCCCCGGACGGTACAGGGCGATGAGCGCGGAGATGTCCTCGAAGTTGTCGGGCTTCATCAGGCGCAGGAGCCCGCGCATCGGTCCGCCGTCGAGCTGGAACACCCCGAGCGTGTCGCCGCGCTGCAGCAGGGCGTAGGCCTCGGGGTCCTCGAGTCCCATGGTCTCGAGGTCGAGGTCGATCCCCCGGTTCGACTTGATGTTGTCGAGGGCGTCACTGATGATCGTGAGGTTCCGGAGGCCCAGGAAGTCCATCTTGATCAGGCCGAGCGACTCCGCTGCCGGGTAGTCGAACTGCGTGACGATCTGACCGTCCTGCTCCCGCTTCATGATCGGGATGATGTCGATGAGCGGGTCGCTCGACATGATGACGCCGGCCGCGTGCACGCCCCACTGGCGCTTCAGCCCCTCGAGGCCGAGCGCGGTGTCGAACACCGTCTTCGCCTCGGGGTCGGTCTCGACGACGGTGCGGACGTCGACGGCTTCCTTGAAGCGCGGGTGGTCCTTGTCGAAGATCCCGGTGAGCGGGATGTCCTTGCCCATCACGGGCGGCGGCATCGCCTTGGTGAGCTTCTCGCCCATGCCGAAGGGGAAGCCGAGGACGCGCGAGGAGTCCTTCAGCGCCTGCTTCGCCTTGATCGTGCCGTAGGTGACGATCTGCGCGACGCGCTCGGAGCCGTACTTCTCGGTGACGTACTTGATCGCCTCACCGCGGCGCCGGTCGTCGAAGTCGACGTCGAAGTCGGGCATCGAGACGCGGTCCGGGTTGAGGAAGCGTTCGAAGATCAGGCCGTGCCGGATCGGGTCGAGGTCGGTGATGCGCATGGCGTACGCCACCATCGAGCCGGCACCGGAACCACGCCCCGGTCCGACCCGGATGCCGTTGTTCTTCGACCAGTTGATGAAGTCGGCGACGACGAGGAAGTACCCCGGGAAGCCCATCTGGTTGATGATGCCGACCTCGTAGTCGGCGCGCTCCTGGACCTCCTGCGGGATGCCGCCCGGGTAGCGGTACTCGAGGCCCGCGGCGACCTCCTTCTCGAACCAGGAGCGCTCGGTCTCGCCGTCGGGCACCGGGAACTTCGGCATGTAGTTCGCCGCGGTGTCGAACTCGACGTTGCACCGCTCGGCGATGAGCAGCGTGTTGTCGCAGGCCTCGGGGTTGTCGCGGAAGAGGTGCCGCATCTGCTGCGGGGTCTTCAGGTAGAACTCGTCGGCGTCGAACTTGAAGCGGTTCGGGTCGTTCAGCGTCGACCCGGACTGCACGCAGAGCAGGGCCGCGTGCGACTTGGCGTCGTGCGCGTGCGTGTAGTGCAGGTCGTTCGTGCCGACCAGCGGGATGTCGAGGTCCTTCGCCAGACGGATCAGGTCGCTCATGATCCGACGCTCGATCTCGAGCCCGTGGTCCATGACCTCGGCGAAGTAGTTGTCCTTGCCGAAGATGTCGCGGTAGTCCGCCGCTGCCTGGAGCGCCTCGTCGTACTGGCCGAGGCGCAGGCGCGTCTGGATCTCCCCCGAGGGGCAGCCCGTCGTCGCGATGATGCCCTCGTGGTACTGGTCGAGCAGCTCGATGTCCATGCGGGGCTTGAAGTAGTAGCCCTCGATCGACGCCCGCGACGACAGCCGGAACAGGTTGTGCATGCCGGTCGTGTTCTCGGCGAACATCGTCATGTGCGTGTACGCGCCCGAACCGGACACGTCGTCCCCGCCGCCGTCGCCCCAGCGCACACGGGTCTTGTCGGAGCGGTGGGTGCGCGGCGTGATGTAGGCCTCGGTCCCGATGATCGGCTTCACGCCGCCGGCCTTGGCGGCCTTCCAGAACTCGTAGGCGCCGAACATGTTGCCGTGGTCGGTCACCGCGACGGCGGGCATGCCCTGCGCGGCGGTCTCGGCCACGAGGTCACCGAGCCTGGCGGCACCGTCGAGCATCGAGTACTCGCTGTGCACGTGCAGGTGGACGAAGGAGTCGGAATCCGACACGGAACCTCCGGTTCGTACGGTCTGCTGCGGGGTGGGAACAGCCTAACCGCGCCCGCCCACATTCCCGGGCGCGTCCGGCGTGGTGGACGCGAGCGGTGTCGGACGGGAGGCGCGGTGGCGCGCCGACCCGCGCCTCCCGTCCGCAACGTGGGGCACCCACGGCACGCCAGCCGCGGGCTGCGCGGGCGGGCTAGGCGGCGCGGATGCGGTCGAGCGCGAGCTGGAGGTCCTCCGGGTACGAGGCCTGGAACTCGACCCACTCGCCGGTCCGCGGGTGCTCGAAGCCCAGTCGGACCGCGTCCAGCCACTGCCGGGTCAACCCGAGCTCCTCGGCGAGCACCGGGTCGGCGCCGTACATCGTGTCCCCGACGAGCGGGTGCCGGGTGGCCGCCATGTGCACGCGGATCTGGTGCGTCCGACCGGTCTCGAGGTGGACCTCGAGCAGGGTCGCCGCCCGGAAGGCCTCGAGCGTCTCGTAGTGCGTCACGCTCGGCTTGCCGTCGGCGGTCACCGCGAACTTCCAGTCGCTCGACGGGTGGCGGCCGATCGGGGCGTCGATCGTGCCGGACGTCGGGTCCGGGTGGCCCTGCGCCAGCGCGTGGTAGACCTTGTCGACCGTGCGCTCCTTGAACGCCCGCTTGAGGTGCGTGTAGGCGAGCTCGGTCTTCGCGACGACCATCAGGCCGGACGTGCCGACGTCGAGGCGGTGCACGATCCCCGCACGCTCGGCGGCGCCGGACGTCGCGATCGTGAAGCCGGCGGCGGCGAGCCCACCGGGCACGGTCGGGCCGTCCCAGCCGGGCGACGGGTGCGCGGCGACCCCGACGGGCTTGTCGACGACGACGATGTCCTCGTCGTCGTGCACGACCGTCATGCCGGGGACCTCGACGGGGACGATCCGCGGGGCCTCCTTCGGGGTCCAGGCGACCTCGAGCCACGAGTCGGCGTGCAGGCGGTCGGACTTGTCGACGACGACGCCGTCGACCGTCACCCCGCCGGCGGCGACGACCTCGGCAGCGAAGGAGCGGCTGAACCCGAGGAGCTTCGCGATGGCGGCATCGACCCGCTCACCGGCGAGCCCGTCCGGGACCGGCAGGGAACGCTGCTCGCTCACGTCGCGTCGTGCCCGAGGGTCTCGCGGCCGTCGCGCGGCGCCCGCGGGTCGTCGGCGTGCGCAGCGGCGGAGGCGTGCGGCGCGGCCGTCGTCGGGTCCGTGTCGGCGTCCGACCGGGCGGCTGCGGCGTCCGCGGCTCGCTGCTGCTTGGCGGAGAGCGCGCGGGTGCCGTCGAGGTTCACGCCGAACACCACGAGCAGGACGAAGATCGCCATGCTGACGCAGATGAAGGAGTCGGCGATGTTGTAGATCGCCGGCATCATCCAGGGCGTGGAGATGAAGTCCACGACGTGCCCGCGGCCGAAGCCGGGCTCACGGAAGAGCCGGTCGAGCAGGTTCCCGAGCGCACCGCCCAGGAGCATGCCGAGGACGATCGCCCACCACATCGAGCGGATCCGCCGGGCGAACACGATGATCGCGACGACGACCGCGGTGGACACGATCGAGAACACCCAGGTCATGTTCACCGCGAACGAGAACGCGGCGCCGGGGTTCCGGACGTAGAAGAACTGCAGGGCGCTGCCGAGGACGGGCACGACGGTGCCGTACGGCAGGTTGGCGACGACGAGCGCCTTCACGCCCTGGTCGAGCGCCACCACGACGACAGCGGCGAAGGCCAGTGCCGCGATCGCGCGGACACTGACCTTCGCTCGTGATGCTGGTCGCGACAACGTCAGTTGCCGAAGCCCTGCGCCGAGGCCGGCGCGGGGGCGAGACCGGACTGCTCGGAGCCCGATCCGTCCAGCTCGGAGAGCTGGCTCTGGATGTAGCTCTTGAGCTGCGCACGGTAGTCGCGCTCGAACGTGCGGAGCTCGTCGATCTTGCCCTCGAGCTGGCGCTGCTCCTGCTCGAGCACCGCGACACGCTGACGGTTCGTGTTCTCGGTGTCGGCGATGATCTGGCGCTGCTTGGCCTCGGCCTCGGAGACGAGGCGGGCGGCCTGCGCGGTGCCCTCGGCGATGAGCGCGTCGCGCTTCTCGATGCCTTCGCGGACGTGCTCCTCGTGGAGACGACGGGCGAGGGTGAGGAGGTTCGTGGTGCCCTCGGTGTCCTCGTCGGCGGGGACCGTCGAGGCCGGCGCGGCGGCGGCGACCGGAGCGGGCTCCGGGGCAGCGGCGACGGGGGCGGGCTCCGGCTCGGGCTCGGCGACCGGGGCGGGCTGCTCGGCCTGCGCCTGCTGCGGCGCCGACTCGGCGGCCTGCAGGCGCTGACGGAGCTCCTCGTTCTCGGCCGTGAGACGGCGCAGCTCGACGACGACCTCGTCGAGGAAGTCGTCGACCTCGTCCTGGTCGTAGCCCTCGCGGAACTTCGTCGGCTGGAACCGCTTGTTGACTACGTCTTCCGGCGTCAAAGCCATTGCCGTCACCTCAATAGAACTGCTGAACGTGTGGAACCACTTGCGTCGCGACCGAATGTACCAGTCACGCCGTGCGGTGCGGATGCCAGGCCGGAGCGAGGCATCGGTCCCGACCACCGTACACCGACGGTGCCCGGGAACCGTGACCACGCCCTGGGCGTGGCGCGTGTCGCGACTAGATCAGGTAGCGGACGACCGTCATGGCGATGATCACCACGAGCATGACGATGGTCCAGCCGAAGTCGAGCGCGACCGGCCCCATCCGCAGCGGCGGGAGCGCCCGACGGACGGCCCGGATCGGCGGATCGGTCACGGTGTAGACGACCTCGGACGCCACGAGCAGACCGCCGCGAGGCCGCCACGAGCGGTTGTACGCCTGCACGATGTCAAGTGCGAACCGGCCCCACATCACGAAGAAGTAGAGCAGGAGGAGGAAGTACAGGATCGTGAAGATGCCGGACACGATGGGGCTCGCTCGTCTCGGGTGATCGACGTCACGCGACGACGCTCACGGGGCGGGTGGGCTCGGGGAGCCCGGCCTGAGGGACTCAGGACTGGGCGAAGAAGGACGCCTCGATGTCGGACTCTACCTCAGGCGCCTCACCGCTCACCGCGACGTGCGCCGGGGAGAGCAGGAAGACCTTGTTCGTGACGCGCTCGATCTTGCCGTACAGGCCGAGCGACAGGCCCGAGGCGAAGTCGATCATCCGCCGGGCGTCCGCCTCGGTCATCTGGGAGAGGTTGATGATGACGGGGATGCCGTCGCGGAAGCTCTCGGCGATGGACTGGGCGTCCTTGTACTCGCGCGGGTGGACGGTGAGGATCTCGTTCATTTCCTGGACCGGGGCTGCCTTCTGTGCGGTCGTCGTGTGCGAGCGGCGGAGCGGGGTGACCTGGGCGCCGCGCTGGTGGGTGTGCTTGGGCTCCGCCTGGACGGGCGCGACCGGGGCGGCGGCCGCGGGAGCGGGTGGCTCCTGCGCGACCGGGGCGGCGACGGGCTCCTTCGCCGGGGCGGCCTGCTGGCGCGAGGACTGCTGCGCCGGCTGCGGCTGCTCGTCCTCGTACTCGAGTTCCTCGTCGGCGAGGCCGAGGTAGACCATCGTCTTCTTCAGCGGGTTGGCCATGGTTCCTCCGGAGTTCGGTGCTCGTGGATGCCCTTGCAACGAGGCTAGGGCGTGACCGGCCGTTCTCCCGTGATTGCGGTCCCGATCCGCAGGTGTGTCGCGCCTTCCGCGATCGCCTCGGCGAAGTCCCCGCTCATGCCGGCCGAGATGTCCGTCGCGCCCGGGGCGAGGGACACGACGCGCGACGAGATCTCGCGCAGTCGGGCGAACGCGCGACGGGGTTCCTCGTCGAGCGGCGCGACGGCCATGACGCCTCGCAGCCGGATCGTGCCGGTCGCCAGGACCCGCTCGACCATCGCCTCGACCGCGTCGGGCTGCACGCCGCCGCGGCCGGGGTCGTCCGTCAGGTTCACCTGCACGAAGCCGTCGATGACGGGCGGCTCCGGTTCGGCCTCGGTCGGGGCGAACGCGTCCACCACGGAGTCGCGGTCGAGCGACTGCACGACGTGCGCGTACCGCCGGACCTGCCGCGCCTTCTTCGACTGCAACTGGCCGACGAAGTGCCAGGTGAGCGACAGGTCGGCGAGCTCGGCCGCCTTGGCCTGCGCCTCCTGGTGGCGGTTCTCCCCCACGTCGGTCACGCCGAGCGCGGCGAGCTCCCGGACGAGCGACGCCGGGTGGTACTTCGTCACGACGATCAGCGTCAGCTCGTCGACGGACCGTCCCGCAGCCCGCGCCGCGTCGGCGATGCTCGACCGGACGGACGCGAGACGCGCCTCCGGTCCGCCGTCCGGGGACGGGCTGGACGGGAGGCGCGCATCACCTGCCACGGGCCGACTTACTTCAGGAAGTCGGGAACGTCGAGCTCGTCGTCGTCGTCGTCGAACGCCGGGTCGGCGGCGCGCTGCGCCGGCGCCTGGTGCTCCTGCGACGCCCAGGAGGGCGCCGAGGACGACGAGTCCTCGATCGCGCCGGTGCCGGCGGCACCCGCCACCGGGACGGTCGCCCCGGCGTCCGGGTCGACCCAGCTGGAGCGGCGCTCCTTCTGCTGCGAGGACGGCTCGCCGCCGTCGAAGCCCGCGGCGATGACGGTCACGCGGACCTCGTCCCCGAGGGTGTCGTCGATCACGGCGCCGAAGATGATGTTCGCCTCGGGGTGGACGGCCTCCTGCACCAGGCGGGCGGCGTCGTTGATCTCGAAGATGCCGAGGTTCGACCCGCCCTGGATGGACAGCAGCACGCCGTGCGCACCGTCGATCGAGGCCTCGAGCAGCGGCGACGCGACGGCGAGCTCGGCCGCCTTGATCGCGCGGTCCGCTCCCCGCGAGGAGCCGATGCCCATGAGCGCCGAACCGGCACCCTGCATGACGCTCTTCACGTCGGCGAAGTCGAGGTTGATCAGGCCCGGGGTCGTGATGAGGTCGGTGATGCCCTGCACGCCCGCGAGGAGCACCTGGTCGGCGGTCGCGAAGGCCTCGACCATGGAGATGCCACGGTCGGAGATCTCGAGGAGGCGGTCGTTCGGGACGACGATGAGCGTGTCGACCTCGTCCTTGAGCGACGCGACGCCGTTCTCGGCCTGGGACTGACGACGCTTGCCCTCGAAGCTGAACGGCTTCGTGACGACACCGATGGTGAGCGCGCCGATCGACTTCGCGATGCGGGCCACCACGGGGGCACCACCCGTGCCGGTGCCGCCGCCCTCGCCGGCGGTGACGAAGACCATGTCCGCACCCGCGAGCGCTTCCTCGATCTCCTCGGCGTGGTCCTCGGCGGCGCGACGACCCACCTCGGGGTCGGCGCCGGCGCCGAGGCCGCGGGTGATCTCGCGTCCCACGTCCAGCTTGACGTCGGCGTCGCTGAGCAGCAGGGCCTGCGCGTCGGTGTTGATCGCGATGAACTCGACGCCGCGGAGGCCGAGCTCGATCATGCGGTTCACGGCGTTCACGCCGCCGCCGCCGACACCGACGACCTTGATGACGGCGAGGTAGTTGTGGTTCGTGGTCACGTCAGTCGGGCCTCCGGTCGAACCCTCAACCTCTACTTGAAGTTCAGGGGCAATGCTGGTAGATGTGGTGCTCGCCACGACGCTACGGGCCCCGTCCGGGCGCTGTCGCCCCGCCACGCCGCGTGTCGCTCGATTCCGCTACTTCTTCGCGCGGATGATGCCGTTGTCCGGCGCACTGACGTCGTACTCGACGACGACGCCGGGGTTCCGCGCCGCGTGGTCCTTCACGAGGGCCGCGAGCAGGGCCGCCTTCGCGTCGGACTCGTCCGGGTTCCCCCACACGACGCTCGACCCGTCCCGGAGCGTCAGGGTGACGTCGTCCGAGGTCGAGGCCCGCACCGCCGTGACCTGCTGGCGCACCGTCGAGGGCAGCGCCAGGACGACCTCGGTCATCGTCCGGAACACCGGCGAGCCGAGCTTCGCGGTGCCGACGTCCGCGACCGGCATCGTGTCCGGCTGCTTCGGCGAGGACTGCACGACGATGCCGGCGGGGTCGACGAGGTCGAAGGTCTTCCCCGTCTTCACCGCGACCACCGGCGTCCGCTCGGTGATGGTCACCACGAGGGTGTGCGGCGGCGCCTCTTCCGTGACGTAGCTCTCGACGAGCGGGAAGCCCGCGATGTCGCGCTTGATCTCGTCGAAGTCCAGCCGGGCGAGCGGCGTGCCGATCTGGTCGGACAGCGCCTGCCGGAGCTGGGCCTCGTCGACCCGGTTCGTCCCCTTGACCTCGATCGTCTGCAGGGCCATCAGTGGCGAGTACACCGCGACGAGGATCGAGACGCCGAACACCAGGAAGGTGCTCGCCGCCGTCACCCAGACCGCGCGGCGGTGCCGGCTCCGGCGGGTGAACCGGCGCACCTCGGCGCGTTCGAGCAGGCGGCGGCGACGCTTCGCGACGCGTGCCTCGCGCGCGGTCTCGGCGGCGCGGACCCCGGCGCCGATGGGCGTCGTGTGGTCGTCGTGTCCGGCGTGGTGGTCGCGGTCTGCGTCGTCGTGGTCCGCGTCGTCGTGGTCCGCCCAGGAGGCGCGGTGCGGGTCGATGACGTCGGTCACGGTCGCGTCCGGGTCGCCGTCCAGCTCGTGGTCGGCCCGGTCGTCGAGGGTCGCGCCCGCGTGCGGGTGCCGCGCCCCGTCGGCCCGGTGGTCCTCGTCCGGGGTGTACTCGCGGAGGCGTCCGGCGACGGACGAGAGCCCGGCGCCGAGGCGTCGCCCGGCGACCCCGGCGAACGCCGCGGCCCGGTCGCGCGTGGCACCCACCCGGTCACGGGACGACGAGTCCACCGCGGTGTCGCCGTCGGCCGACCGGTCCGCCGGACCACCGTCGTGCGGGGCGACCGTCTCGGCGCCGTGCGCGTCCGTGGCGGAGGCGGCCGGCGCCTCCCGGCCGTCCGGCTCGGTGCCCCGGGACGGCCGCCGCGGGATCAGCGGGGCGCGGCGCTGCCGGGGCGCACGGGCGTCCTCGGCGGACGCGTCCGGCTGCGCCGGACGCTCGTCGAACCCCTCCGGCCGCTTCACCGGGAGCGCACCCCGTCGTCCTGCAGGGCGTCGAGCACCTGCGGGATGATCCGGTACACGTCGCCGCAGCTCAGGGTCATGATGATGTCGCCCTCGCGCGCCACCGCGGCGGCGCGGGCCGAGGCCTCGTCCCAGTCCGGCAGGAACTCGACGCGGGACTGGTCGACGAACCGCTCCTGGACGAGCGCGCCGGTGACGCCGGGCTCCGGGTCCTCACGGGCGCCGTACACGTCGAGGACGACGGTGTGGTCGGCGAGCTCCTCGTAGACCTTCGCGAAGTCCCCCGCCATCAGGCGCGTGCGGGAGTACAGGTGCGGCTGGTGGATGGCGATGATCCGGCCGTCGCCGACGACGTTGCGGGCGGCCTTGAGCGCCGCAGCGACCTCGGTCGGGTGGTGGGCGTAGTCGTCGTAGACCGAGACGCCGCGCTCCACGCCGTGCAGCTCGAAGCGGCGCTGCGTGCCGCCGAACGCCTCGATGCCGCGGATCGCGTCGGCCGGGGCCACCCCGAGGCCGGTGAGGACCGCGAACGCGCCGACGGCGTTGATCGCGTTGTGGCGGCCGGGCACACGGAGCGTGAGGTGGTGCTGCTCGCCGTCGGCGCGGAAGTCGACCTCGACGCCGGCGGACTCGGTGATCCGCTCGATGCGCACGTCGGCGTCGGCGGCCTCACCGAAGGTGACGACCTCGGGGGCGTCCTCGCGACGGCGGACGCCGGCGGTGACGGCCTTCGCGCCGGCGTCGTCGCTCGAGACGACGATGCGCTCGCTCGCCTTCGCGGCGAACTCGACGAACGCCTCGGTGAAGGCCTCCTCGCTGCCGTAGTGGTCGAGGTGGTCCGCGTCGACGTTCGTGATCAGGGCGACCGCGACGTCGTAGAGCAGGAACGAACCGTCGGACTCGTCCGCCTCGACGACGAACAGGTCGCTCGAGCCCGGTGCCGAACTGGTGCCCAGCGACTGGATCACGCCGCCGTTCACGAAGCTCGGGTCGAGGCCGGCCTCGACCAGTGCGGTGACGATCATGCCGGTCGACGTGGTCTTGCCGTGCGCGCCCGCGACCGCGACGAGGCGGTGGTCGGCGATGAGGGCGGCGAGGGCCTGGGACCGGTGCAGGACCGGCAGCCCGCGGCGCTGCGCCTCGAGGAGCTCGGGGTTGTCCGGCCAGAGGGCGCTCGTCACGACGATGGTGTCCGCCGCCCCGACGTTCGCGGCGTCGTGGCCGATGTGCACCTCGGCACCGAGTTCCCGCATGGTCTGGGTGGTAACGGTCTCGCGCGAGTCGCTGCCCGTGACGCGGTGCCCGGCGGCCAGGAACATCCGGGCGATGCCGCTCATGCCGGAGCCGCCGATGCCGACGAAGTGGACCGTGCCGAGGTCGTCCGGGATCGGCTGGGTCAGGTCCGGCTTGATGGTCATCGTTCCTCCGTGGTGCTGGGCTTCGCGGCGGGCCCGGCCGTGTGCTGCGCGGCGTCGAGGACCAGGTCGGTCATCCGGTCCGCGCCGTCCCGGTGGCCGACGCTGCCCGCGCGCACGGCCATGTCGGCGATGCGCGCCCGGTCCTGCAGGATCGTCAGCAGGTGGAACGTCACCCACTCCGGGTCGAATTCCTCGTCCGCGACGACCACCGCTCCCCCGGCGTCGACGACGTCCTTCGCGTTGTGCCGCTGCTCGCCGTTGCCGACAGGGTACGGCACCAGGACGCTCGGCAGCCCCACCGCGGTCAGCTCGCAGACCATGCCGGCGCCGGCACGGGAGACGACGAAGTCGCTCGCGGCGTACGCCAGGTCCATGCGGTCGCAGTACTGCAGCACGTGGTAGCCGTCGAGGTCGCTCGGGCCGATGTCCGAGTTGCCGCCCACCACGTGCAGGACCTGCCACCCGGCCCCGACGATCGTCGCCGCGGCCTGGTTCACCGTGCGGTTGATGCTCCGCGCGCCGGACGAACCGCCGGTCACGAGCAGGACCGGGCGGTCCGGGTCGAGGCCGAACTCGGCGAGGCCCTCGGCGCGCGAGACACGGCGGTCGAGCGACTCGATCTCACGACGGAGCGGCATGCCGACGACCCGGCCGTGCCGCAGCCGGGTGTTCGAGAACGTCACGCCGACGTGCGACGTGAGGAAGGCTGCGAGCCGGTTCGCCAGGCCCGGCTTGGCGTTCTGCTCGTGGACCACGATGGGGGTGCCGGTGCGACGGGCGGCGATGTACGCCGGTGCCGCCGCGTAGCCGCCCACGCCGAGGACGACCTCGATCTCGTGCTCGCGGATGAGCTGCTCGGTGCGCGTGACGGCAGCGAGGAAGCGCTGCGGGAAGCGCAGGGCCGCAGCGCTCGGCTTCCGCGGGAACGGGAGCCGCGGGATGGTCAGGAGCTCGTAGCCGCGCATCGGGACGAGCCGGGACTCCAGCCCCTCCGCAGTGCCGAGGACCAGGACCTCGGCGTCGGGCGTGCGCTCGGTCAGCCGGTCGGCGACCGCGAGCAACGGGTTGACGTGGCCGGCGGTGCCGCCGCCGGCGAAGAGGTACTTGCTCACCGCTGTGTTCCGTTCGTGGTGGGGCTGGTGCGGCCCGTGCCGACGCGGCCGGAGCCGGGGCGGCCCAGGCGGCCGGCGCCGGGGCGGTCGGAGGCCAGGCGGCCGGCGCCTGGGCGGTCGGACAGGCTGTGCTTGCCGGGCAGGTCGCGGGCGAAGGACAGCACGACGCCGATCGCGACGAGGGTCATGATGAGCGCCGAGCCACCGGCCGAGATGAGCGGGAGCGGGACACCGAGCACCGGCAGCAGCCCGAGGACGACGGCGATGTTGACGAGGGCCTGACCGATGATCCACGCCATGATGCCGCCCGTGACGGTCTTCACGAAGGGGTCGGTCGACTGCCGGATGACCTTGATCATGCTGATCGCGAGGACCACGAACAGGGCGAGCACGACGACGGCGCCGATGAGCCCGAGCTCCTCGCCGATGATCGCGAAGATGTAGTCGTTGTCCGCCTCGGGCAGCCACGACCACTTCGCCTTCGAGTTGCCGAGCCCGACCCCGAACACGCCCCCGGACGCCAGGGCCCACATGCCGTGCACGGGCTGCCAGCACAGGTCCTGGTACTGGTTCGAGTCGGTGCACCCGGACAGCCACGCGTTGATGCGGACCTGGCGCGAGGACGACGCCATCGTCACGAAGGGCAGCACGACGAGGATCGCGACGACCCCGACGAGCAGGTGCTTCGCCCGCGCACCACCGACGTACAGCGCGCCGAGGACGAGGAGCACCATGATCATCGCGGTTCCCTGGTCACCACCGAGCACGACGAACCCGAGACCGAGGCCGGAGGCGATCCCGACCGGGATGAAGACCTCTTTCCAGTCGTCGAGCTTGTCGCGCTTGACGTACATGATCGCGCCGATGCCGAGTGCGAGGCCGAGCTTGACCACCTCGGACGGCTGCGCGGTGAAGGACCCGAGCTCGATCCAGTTCCGGTTGCCCTGCACGTCGAGCCCGAGCGGCGTGAAGACCAGGAGCTGGAGCACGAGCGCGGCACCGAGCAGGCGCATCGCCCACTTCCGCCACCAGCGCGCCGGGACTCGGCTCGAGATGAGCATGAGCGGGACACCGAGGACCGCGTACAGCCCCTGACGGGACGCGGCGCCGAAGAAGTCGTGCGTCGCGGCGTACTGCTCGACGCTCGACGACGACAGGACCATCACGACGCCGAAGACGACGAGGAACAGGGTGACGCCGAGGATCGTGTAGAAGGTGCTCGACTCGGCGACGAAGACGTTCTTGACCGCGACGACGGCACCGTTCGCTCGACGCGTCTCGGTGGTGCTGCCCGCACCGGCGGTGTGCGCCGTGCCGCGTGCCGTCGTGCCGCGGCCGCTACGCCCGTTCGCCGGGAAGTCCGTCGGTGTCGCCATCGGCGTTGCCTCCCAGGTGCTCGTGGACCGCCGCGCGAAGCGCTCGCCCCGGTCCGCGTAGGAGCCGAACTGGTCGAACGACGCCGCGGCGGGGGCGAGGAGGACCGTGTCGCCCGGCCTCGCGACCGATGCGGCATGCCGGACCGCCTCGGGCATGACCTGATCAGTGTCCGCTGCTTCGACCTGGAGCACGGGGACCGCGGGCGCGTGTCGCGCGAATGCCTCGAGCACGGGGCCGCGGTCGGTGCCGATCACCACGACAGCGCGGACGCCCGGGCCGAACCGCTCGACGAGTCCAGCGATGTCGACGCCCTTGAAGAGCCCGCCGACGATCCACACGACCGTGTCGAACGACGCCAGCGAGGCCGTCGCCGCGTGCGGGTTCGTCGCCTTCGAGTCGTCCACCCACGCCACGCCGTCGGCGGTCGCCACCAGCTCGGTGCGGTGGTGGTCGGCCCGGAAGCCCTGCACGGCGGTGCGGATGTGCGCGGGTTCGACCGAGGCCGCGCGGGCGAGCGCCGCGGCGGCCAGCACGTTCATCGTCATGTGCGGGCTGGCGAGGCCGGCCTGCTCGAGGTCGGCGACGGTCGCGAGCTCGAGCGCGCTGTTGCGTCGGTCCTCGGTGAAGGCGCGGTCGCAGAGCACGTCGTCGACGACCCCGACGTCACCCGGCGCCGGGACGCCCGGCGTGAAGCCGACGGCGCGGCAGCCCTCCACCACGTCGGCCTCCTCGACCATGTGGCGGGTGACCTCGTCCGCGGTGTTGTAGACGCACGCCATGACGGTGCGCTCGTAGACCTTGGCCTTCGCGGCGCGGTAGGCCTCGGCGGACCCGTGCCACTCGAGGTGGTCGTCGGCGATGTTCAGGCAGGCGCTCGCGAGCGGCACGACCGCCCCGTCGCCGGTGGTCGGCATGTAGTGCAGCTGGTGGCTCGACAGCTCGACGACCAGGACGTCGAAGCCGTCCGGGTCGCGGACGACGTCGAGCACGGGGACGCCGATGTTCCCGCAGGCCACGGCGCGGAGGCCGGCGGCCTCGAACATCGCGGTGGTGAGCTGCGTGGTGGTGGTCTTCCCGTTGGTGCCGGTGATGGTCACCCACGGCGCGGCGATCGGCCCGCGGACGACCTTGTCGCGCACGCGCCAGGCGAGCTCGATGTCGCCCCACACGGTGCTGTTCGCAGCGGACCACTGCACGGTGGCGTTGTGCGGCGGCAGCCCCGGCGACACGATGACGACGTCGGGCGCCTGCTGCTCGAGCGCGGCGGGGACCGTGTCGAGCGGGGTGCGCTCGAACCGGGCGCCGATCACGTCGAGCAGCTCGACCGTGTCGGCGGGCCCGTCCGGCGCGTACACCGTGACATCGCTGCCGAGCTCGACGAGCGTGTCGGCGACGGAGAAGCCGGTGGAGCCGAGACCGAGCACGGCGACGCGCAGGCCCTTCCACCCCTCCGCGTACCAGCTGTCCAGGCCGTCGAGACGACCCGCGGGCGTGGGGTGTCAACCGACACGGGCGATCCACTCCAGGTAGAAGAGTCCGACACCGGCCGCTACGCACAGGCCCGCGATGATCCAGAACCGGACGACGACCGTCACCTCGGCCCACCCCTTCAGTTCGAAGTGGTGGTGCAGCGGGCTCATCCGGAAGATGCGCTTGCCGTGGGTGATCTAGAAGTAGGCGCGCTGCAGGATCACCGAGCCGGTGACGATGAAGAACAGCCCGCCGATGAGGACGAGCAGGAGCTCGGTGCGGCTGAGGACGGCCAGGCCGGCGAGGGCGCCGCCGAGGCCGAGCGAGCCGGTGTCGCCGAGGAAGATCTGCGCGGGCGAGGTGTTGTACCAGAGGAAGCCGATCAGGCCGCCGCACACCGCCGCCGCCACGACCGCCAGGTCGAGCGGGTTCGTCACGGTGTAGCAGGCGTGCGCGGTGCTCTCGTCGAGCCGGGCGCCGCCGCAGAGCTGGTTCGACTGCCAGAAGCCGATGATGACGTAGGAACCGATCGCCAGGATGCTCGATCCGGTCGCGAGGCCGTCGAGCCCGTCGGCCACGTTCACGCCGTTCGAGGTGGACACCGTGAGCAGGACGATCCACGCCAGGAACAGCACGGTACCGATCACCGTGCCGAGTGCCATGAAGTCGAGCCACGGCACGTCGCGGATCGCCGACACCATGGTCGACGCCGGCGGCTTCCCGCTCGACGTCGGCACCACGAGGGCGACCGTGGCGAAGATGACGCCGACGATGACCTGCCCGAGGACCTTCGCCCACCCGCCGAGGCCGAGGCTCCGCTGGCGCCGGACCTTGAGGAAGTCGTCGATGAAGCCGACGAACCCGAGCCCGACCATCAGGAACAGCACGAGCAGGCCGCTCAGGGTGACGGCGGCCCGCCCCACGAGGTGGCCGACGAAGTACCCGAGGACGGCCCCGATGATGAGGACGATCCGCCCATGGTCGCGGTGCCGCGCTTGGTGTGGTGGGACTGCGGTCCGTCGTCGCGGATGAACTGCCCCAGCCGAGCCGGTGGAACAGCTTGATGAACAGGGGTGTGAGCAGCAGTGTGAACACCAGCGACACGGCGCCGGCGATCAGGAGGGCGATCATTCGGTGACACCTCCGAGGCGGTCGCCGAGGAATCGCAGTTCGGCGGACTTCGAGGACTTGACGAGGACCACGTCGCCGGGGCGGAGCATGTCCTGCAGGGTGCGGACGGCGTCGTCGACGTCCTCGGCGTACACGGACTCGCCGTCCCACGATCCCTCGAGGGTGGCGGCCTGGTGGATCGGCATCGCGCCGCGGCCGACGACCACGAGCTGCCCGATGCCGAGACGGACGACGAGCCGACCGATGCGGTCGTGCTCCTCCGTCGAGAACTCGCCCAGCTCGGCCATCTCGCCGAGCACGGCGACGGACCGCTCTCCCGGACGCACGACCTGCGCCAGGGTCCGCAGCGCCGCCGCGGTGGAGTCGGGCGACGCGTTGTAGGCGTCGTTGATGACCGTGACGCCCTCGGGGCCGCCCTGGAGGAGCTCCATGCGCCAGCGCTCGGCCCGCGTCATCGACGCGAGCGCCTCGGCGCCGGCGGCGAGCGGGACGCCCCAGCGGTGCGCCACCGTGAGCGCGGCGGACGCGTTCATGGCGTGGTGCTCGCCGAGGATGGCGAGGCGGACGTCGACGGTCTCGGGGAGCCGGTCCGCGCCTCCCGTGCCGTCCGTCTCCGCGTCGTGGCGGACGGGAGGCGCGGTGAGGGTGAAGCGCGTGCCGCTGCGGTCCGTCTCGATGCCGGAGATGCGGTAGTCGGCGGTCGCCGACGTGCCGAACCCGACGACCTGCGCGGCCGTCAGGTCGCGCATCGACGCGACGCGGTCGTCGTCGACGTTGAGGAGGGCGGGTCGCGGTGGCGGGCAGGTCGGTGACCATCTCGGACTTCGCGCGCTGCGTGGCCTCGATCCCGCCGAACTCGCCGGCGTGGGCGAGGCCCACCTTGAGGACGACGCCGACGTCGGGCTCGGCGATCGAGACGAGCTTCGCGATGTGGCCCTTCCCGCTGGCCCCCATCTCGACGACGAGGAAGCGGGTGTCGTACGTGATCCGGAGCATCGAGATCGGGGCGCCGACGTGGTTGTTGAAGGAACCCTGGGGCGCCACGGTCTCGCCGTGCTGCTCGAGGATCGTGCGGAGCATGTTCTTCGTGCTCGTCTTGCCGTTCGAGCCCGTGATCCCGACCGCGTGGAGCGGTTGCCGGGCGGCCGTCGGCGTCGACCCGGTCGGCGCTGGCCATCCGGACGCGCGTGACGACGTCGTGTGCGAGCGCCGCGAGGGCCGCGTAGCCGTCGGCGACGACGATCTGGGGCGCCGTGGTGTCGACGCGCTCGGGCGTGACGACGAGCGCGGCACCGGCCTCGACCGCGGCGGGCACGAAGCGGCGTCCGTCGGTGACCTCGCCGGGCAGCGCGAAGAAGACGCTGCCGGGACGCACGAGGCGCGAGTCGGTCTCGACGGAGCCCTCGACGACGAGGTCGCCGGGCTCGGCGACGTCCGTCGCCTGGGCACCACCGATCAGCTCGCCGCCGACCGCGGTGGCGATCTCGGCGAGGGTCAGGGCGATCATCGGATCTCCTCCGCGGACCGGAGTTCGGCTCCCAGCCGGCCTCGCGCAGGGCCTGGCGGGCCTCGTCGCGTGCCGAGTAGGGGGTGCGGACGCCCTGGATGTCGCGGTAGTCCTGGTGGCCGGGGCCGGCCCACAGGATCGAGTCGCCCTCCGTCGAGCAGGCTGACCGCCTTGCGGATGGCGGCCTCTGGCGGGCTCACCTCGTACAGCTCGTGGTCCGGGTAGGCCTCGCGCGCGGCGTCGACCAGGGTCTTCCGGATGCTCGCGGCGTCCTCGAAGCGGGGGTGGTGGTCGGTCACGACGAGGATGTCCGACCCGGCGGCGGCCACGCGGGCCATGTCGCCGCGCTTGGTCGTGTCGCGGTCGCCGTCGGCGCCGAACAGCATGAGGACCTTGCCCGGCGTGAACTGCCGGACGGCGGCGAGGGTGTTCTCGAACGCGTCGGCGCTGTGGCCGAAGTCGACGTAGACGCTCGGGCCGCGGTCGCCGGAGACGCGCTCGGTCCGACCCGGCAGGTAGCACTCGATGGCGGACACCGGGGCGCCCTGCTCGGCGCGCTCGTCCTCGTCCGGGTAGCGGCGGTGACCCGACTCCAGCGCGTGCGCGATCGCGCCGAGCTCGAAGCCGCCCTCCACCAGCATCACGATCGCCAGCGCGGCGTTGGCCGCCATGTGCCAGCCGATGAGCGGGACACGCGTGGTGAGCTCGCGGCCCTCCGGTCCGGTCAGCCGGAACTCGGTGTAGGCGGCGTGGGCCTCGACGATGTCGACGTGCCACTCCGCCTCGACCTCGGGGTGCACGGTGATCGTCGTCACCGGGATGCGGGAGTCCTGCACCACGCGGTGCCCCCAGTCCGTGTCGAGCGAGACGACGCCGCGACGGGCGTGCTCGGGCTCGAACAGCGGGAGCTTCGCGTGGTAGTACTCCTCCATGTCGGCGTAGTCGTCGAGGTGGTCGTGCGACAGGTTCGTGAACCCGGCGACGTCGAAGACGATGCCGTCGACGCGGTGCCGGCTGAGGGCCTGGGCGCTGACCTCGACCGCGACGGCCCGGACCTCGGACTCGCGCATGCGGGCCAGGAGGGCGTGCATCTCGCTCGCCTCGGGGGTGGTGAGCCGGCTCGTCACGCTGAGCGCGCCGATGTGCCGCTCGGCCGTCGAGCTCAGGCCGGTGACCAGGCCGAGCTGCTTGAGGATGCCCTCGAGGATGTAGGAGGTGCTCGTCTTGCCGTTCGTGCCGGTGACGGCGAACAGCTGCGGGAGGTCGGTCGCCTCGTCCGGGTGGGTGCGGTAGACCCAGGCGGCGACGTCGCCGAGCGCCGCACGGGGGTCCTCGACCACGAGCACGGGCAGGCCCGACGCCGCGGCGGTCTCGACACCGGCCTCGTCGGTCAGCACCGCGACGGCGCCGCGCTCGGCGGCCTCGGCGGAGAACTCCGCGCCGTGGCGGTTCGCGCCGTGCACACCGACGAACAGGTCACCGGGCTGCACCTCGGCAGCGCTCAGCGTGACGCCCGTCGTCTCGACGGCGTCGACCGAGCGACGACGCGCAGACCGAACGCGTTCGCGAGTTCGGCCACGGCCCTCGGGGTCGGGTGTTCGGGTCGGAGGACCGGGGGGATCCGTGCGGACAAGTGTTCCTTCTTCCTCACCACGTGGACGGGTAGAGCTTCGCCTCGGACGCGGAGGGGGCTACTCGGTACTTCTCGAGCACCTGGGACATGAGCGTGCGGAACGCCGGAGCCGCTCCGCTCGACCACTTGTTGGTCTGCGGCTTCGTGAACGTCACCGTGACAACATACTGGGGGTCCTCGGCGGGTGCCATTCCGGCCACCGAGGTGATCCGCTGACCGCCGTAGCCCTTCCCGCCCTCGGCCACCTCGGCTGGTACCGGTCTTCGCGGCGACGTTGTAGCCCGAGATCGGCTTCATGCCGACGAGCGTGCCGCCCGTGACGACGCTCTGCAGCATGCCGGTGACCTGCTCGGCCGCGGCGGCGGACACGACGCGCGTCCCCTGCACGTCGGGCGCGTCGATCATCTTCCCGTCGGCCGTCTTGCAGCCCGTGACGAAGTGCGGCGGGATCCGGACACCGTCGTTCGCGATCGTCTGGAAGATGCTCGCGATCTGGACGGCCGTCGTCGAGATGCCCTGGCCGAACATGGAGTTGATGTTCGTCTGGTCGTCCCACTTCGGGCTCGTGCCGTAGTCCATGGACGGCTGGCCCGGGTACTCGATCGCCGACTCCGGCTGGAACAGGCCGAACTTCTTCATGTAGTCGAAGCGCTGCTGCGCGGTCAACCGCGCGCCGAGCTCGGTGATGCCGACGTTCGACGAGTTCTGCAGGATGCCCGTGAGGGTCAGGTTCTCGGTCGGGTGCAGCTCCGAGTCGTGGATCGTGCCGCCCCACGGGAAGGTCCGCGAGTACGGGACGACCGCCCGGTCGGTGGGGCTCGATTTGCCCTGGTCGATCAGGGCGGCGGCGATCGCGGCCTTGATGGTCGAGCCGGGCTCGTACGACGCCGTCAGCGCCCGTGAACCGAAGGCACCCGTGTCCGTCGTGGCGTCGACGTCGTTCGGGTCGACGGTCGGGTAGTCCGCGATCGCCAGCAGCTCCCCCGTCTTGACGCTCGTCACGGTCGCCGTCGCCGACTCGGCCTGCAGTTCCTTCGCGGCGGACGCGATGGTCTGCTGCGCCATGTACTGGAGGTCGCTGTCGATGGTCGTCTCGAGGGTGCCGCCGTCCTTGGCCTGCTTCGTCGTGACGGTGCTGCCGGGCAGCTGCACGCCGTCCTCGCCGCGTTCGTACGTCTGCGTGCCGTTCGACGCGGCCAGGCACTTGTCGTACGCCAACTCCAGGCCGGCCTGCGCCCCGTCCGTGCCCATGAAGCCGGTCACGTTGCCGGTGGTCGCACCGGTCGGGTAGATCCGGGCGGTCTGCTTGTCCGGGTAGGTCCCACGGGATGCCCAGCTCGCGGACGGCCTCGTAGTGCTTCACGTCGAGGCCCTTGACGAGGTAGGCGAAGTCGGAGTCCGGGTTCGCGTCGATGTTCTCGCGCATGGTCTTCACCGAGCCGCCGGACGCCTTCGCCAGGGCGGTCAGGGCCTGGTCGACCGAGACCTCCTTCACGCGGGTGCCGCCGAGCTTGCCCTCGAACTTCTTCACCAGGCGCGGGGCCGTCGTGATGTTGTACCGGGTGACGCTGTCGGCGAGCTCGACCCCGTTGCGGTCGACGATCGAGCCGCGGGTGCCGTAGATCGTCACCGGGATGCTGCGCCTTCTCCTTCGACAGGTCGTTCAGCGCTGCCGCCTGCACGACCTGGATGTCGACGAGACGGATCACGAACACCGCCACGAGGGCGATCACGGCGATCATGACGATGCTGTAGCGCAGTCGTCGGTTGCGGATCGTCTTGGTCACGCGGTGCGGTCCTTCCCGGTGGAGCTGCTGGGGTGTCCCGAGCCGCAGGTCACCGCGTCGAGGGCGCCTGGAGCTGGTTCGGGTCGGACTCTACGTCGGCCTTCGAGGAAGCCCCGTCCGACGCGCTGGCGCCTGTGGTCTTCCCAGCGTCGGTCGACACCGGGGCGTCGGAGTCCTGCTCGGTCGCGGTCGAGCCGGCGCCCTGCCCGCCCGTCGCGGCGGCGTCACCGTTCTGCTCGCTGGTCGCCGTGTCGCCCTGCTGCGCGGCGAGGGGCACCTCGGACAGCAGGGAGTTCGGCACCTGGTTCTCGGTGCTCGCGGTGGCCGGGTCCGCGACCGCCGGGGTCGGGGTGCCGTACACGCGGCCCGTCTTCGGGTCGAGGTACACCGGTGTGGAGTTCGCGATCATCCCGAGGGCCTGTGCGTTGCGGGCCAGGTTCTGCGGCGAGTCGAGCACCCGGAGTTCCTCGGAGAGCGACTGCTGGGTGCGGGACAGCGACGTCTGCTCGGCGCTCAGCTCGTCGAGCGTGTACGCGCCCTGGCTCAGGACATGCTGATGCCGAGCTGGGCGAGCAGGAGGGTGCCGAGCGCGGCGACGCCGACGATCGCGTACGCGATGCGCGGACGGGCCCGACGCTGTGCACGGGTCGGCGTGACCTCGACGAGCTCCGGACGCTGCTGGCGGCTCGGGCGCGTGGCCCGCTCGGGGATGACGGCGGGGTCGACGAGTGCGAGGTTCGTGCTCATGTCACTTCCGGATCCGCTCGGCCGCGCGCAGGCGCACGGGGGTTGCTCGGGGGTTGGCGGCGCGTTCGGCCTCGTCGGCCAGTTCCGCGCCCTTGACGACCA
>JAIUJO010002858.1:50000-52202 GCA_023846275.1 Vanilla planifolia | reverse complement strand
GAGGAAGAAGAATAAGAAAAAGAAGAACACGAAGACGAAGATGAAGAAGAAGAGGACGACAAATACAATGAAGAGGAAGAAGAAGAAGGAGAAGATGAAGGCAAAGACAAAGAGGATGGAGAAGAAGAAGAAGAAGACAAAGAAGAAGAAGTAAAAGAAGAAGAAGAAGAAGAAGAACAGGAAGAAGAAGGAAAAGCAGAAGAAGAAGAAGAAGAAGAAGAAGAAGAAGAAGAAGATGAAGAAGAAGAAGAAGGAGAAGAAGAAGAAATAGTTGAAGAAGAAAAAGAAGGAGAAGAAGAAGAAGTAGTAGAAGAAGATTAGGAAATAAGTAAAGAAGAAAAGGAAGAAGGTGAAGAAGAAGAAGAAGTAGAAGTAGAAGTATAAGTAGAAGAGGATGAAGAAGAAGAAGATCGTGATGAGGAACAAGAAGATGATGATGATGAAAAATAAGAAAAAGAAAAAGGACAAGAAGAAGAGGAAGAAGAAGAAGAAGCAAAAGAAGAAGTAGAAGAGAAGAAAGGTAAAGAAGAAGAGGATGAAGAAGAAGAAGAAGAAGAAGAAGAAGACAAAGAAGTGGAAGAAGAAGAAGAAGAAGAGGAAGAAGAAGAAGAAGAAGAAGAAGAAGAAGAACAAGATTGAGAAGAAAAAGAATAAGCTTTAGTAGAAGATGGCAAAAAGGAAGAAGAAGAAGAAAAAGGAGGTGAAGAAGAAGAAGAAGAGGAAGAGGGAGAAACAGAAGATGAGGGAGAAGAAAAAGAAGAAGAAGAAGGAGAAAAAGAAGAAGAAGAAGAAGAAGAAGAAGAAGAAGAAGTGGAGGAAGAAGAAGAAGAAGAAGAAGAGGAGGAAGAAGAAGAAGAAGAAGAAGAAGAACAAGAAGAAAAAGAAGAAGAAGAAGAGGAAGATGAAGAAGAAGAAGAAGATGAAGATGAAGAAGGGGACGTTGAAGACAAAGAAGAAGAGGAAGAAGAAGACAAAGGACGAGAAGAAGGCAAAGACAAAGAGAAGGAGAAGAAGTAGAAGAAGGCAATGTAGAAGAAGACGAAGAAGAAGAAGATGATGAAGAAGTAGAAGAAGAAGTAGATGATGATGGTAAAGAAGATGAAGAAGAAGAAGAAAAAGAAGTAGAAGAACAAGAATTAGAAGAATAGAAGTTGACAAGGTGAAGGAAAAGCAGTAGAAGAAGTAGAAGAAGAAGAAGAAGCAAAAGGAGAAGAAGAAGAAGAACAAGACGAAGAAGAAGAAGAAGAAGAAGAAGAAGTGAAGTAGTAAAAGAAGAAGAAGAAGAGGAAGTTGAAGAAGAAGAAGTAGGAGAAGAAGAACAAGAAAAAGAGGAGGAAGAAGAAGAAGCAGAAGAAAAAGAAGAAGAGGAACAAGAAGAACAAGTAGAAGAAGAAGATGAAGAAGAAGAAGAAAGAGAAGAAGAAGGAGAAGACAATGTAGAAGAAGAAGAAGAAGAAGAAGAACAACAACAACAATAATGAGAAGAAGAAGATTTGGAAAAGGTAAAGAAGAAAAAGAAGAAGAAGAAGAACAACAACAACAAGAATTAGAAGAAGAAGATTTTGAAAAGGTAAAGATGAAAAAGAAGAAGAAGAAGAGGAAGAAGTGGAAGAAGGAAAAGACTAAGCGGGTGAGGAAGAAGAAGATGGCGAAGAAGAAGAAGATGATGGTAATGATGATGAAGAAGAAGTAGTAGTAGAAGAAGAAGAAGAAAAAAAAGAAGTTGAAGAAGAAAAAGAAGAGGAAGAAGAAGAAGTAAAAGAAGAAGAAAAGAAAGAAGAAAAAGAAGAAGAAGAAGAAGAGGATGAAGAAGAAGAAAAAAGAAGGAGAAGGAGTAGAAGAAGAAGAAGAAGAAGAAGAAGAAGAAGAAGAAGAAGAAAAAAGAGTTGAAAAAGAAGACAAAGAAGAAGAAGAAATGTAGAAGAAGAAAAAGAAGAAGGAGAAGAAGACAAAGAAGAAGAAGATTAGGAGAAATGTAAGGAAGAATGAGAAGGAGAAGAAGAAGAAGAAGAAGAAAAAGAAGAAGAAGTAGAAGAAGAAGACGTTTAAGAAGAAAAAGAAGAAGAAGAAGAGGAAGAAGAAGAAGAAGAAGAAGAAGAAGAAGAAAATGAAGAAGAAGAAGAACAAGAAGAAGTAGAAGAAGACGAAGATGAAGAAGAATAAGAAGAAGTAGAAGTAGAAGAATAAGAAGAAGAAGAAGAA
>JAIUJO010002858.1:22500-30000 GCA_023846275.1 Vanilla planifolia | reverse complement strand
AAGAAGAACAAGAGGAAGAGGAGGAGGAAGAAGAAGAAGAAGAAGAAGAGGAAGAAGTGAAAGAAGAGGAAGTAGAAATAAAAGAAGAAGAAGAAGAAGATGTAGAAGAACATAAGAAGAAGAAGAGAAGAAGAAGAAGAATAGGAAGAAGAAGAAGAAGAGAGGTAAAAGAGGAAGAGGAGGTAGAAAAAGAAGAAGTAGAAAAGAAGAAGAAGAAGTAGAGAATGAAGAAGAAGTAGAAGAGAAGAAGAGGAACAAAAAGAAGGGGAAGAAGAAGAAGAAGATGAAGAAGAAGAAGAAGAAAAAGAAGAAGAAGAAAAAGAAGAAGAGCATGAGTGAGAAGAAGAAGGAGAAAAAGAAGAAGAAAAAGATGCAAAAGAAGAAGAAGAAGAAGAGAAAGAAGAAGAAGAAGAAGAAGAAGAAGAAGAAGAAGAAGAAGAAGAACACGAATAAGAAGACAATGAAGAAGAACAAAAAGAAGAAGAAGAAGAAGAAGAAAAAGAAGGAGAAGAAGAAGAATAAGATGAAGATCAAGAAGTTCAAGAAGTAGAAGACGTAGAGGAAGGAGAAGGGGAAGAAGAAGATGATGAAGAAGAAGAAGAAGTAGAGGAGGAGGAGGAGGAGGAAGAAGAAGAAGAAGAGGACGAAGAAGAAGTAGTAGAAGAAGAAGAAGAAGAAGTAGGAGAAGGAGAAGAAGAAGAAGAAGAAGAAGAAGAAGAATAAGAAGTAGTAGTAGTAGAAGAAGGAGGAGGAGGAGGAGGAGAAGAAGAAGAAGGAGAAGAAGAAGAAGAAGATGTTGATGATGATGATGTAGGAAAAAGGTAAAGAATAAAAGCATAAAGACAAAGAAGAAGAAGAACCAGAAGAAGAAGAGGAGGAAGAAAATGAAGAAGAAGATGATGATGATAATAATAAAGAAGAAGAACAACAAGTGAAAGAGGAGGAGGAAGAAGAAGAAGAAGAGGAAGAAGTCAAAGAAGAGGAAGTAGAAGAAGAAGAAGAAGAAGAAGATGATGAAGAAGAAGAAGTAGAAGAAGAAGAAGTAGAAGAAGTAGAAGAGGATAAAGAAGAACAAAAGGAAAGAAGAAGAAGAAGAAGAAGAAGAAGAAGAGGAAGAAGTGGAAGAAGAGGAGGAAGAAGAAGAAGAGAGGTAGAAGAAGTAGAGGAAGAGAGAAGAAGAAGATGAAGAAGAGGAAGGTAAAGAAGAAGAAGAAGAAAAAGAAGGAGAAGAAGAAGAAGAAGAGAAAGAAGAGGAACACAAAGAAGAAGTGAAAGAAGAGGAAGAAAAAGAAGAAGGAGAAGGAGAAGAAGCAAAAGAAGAAGAACAAGAAGAAGAAGAAGAGGACGAAGAAGTAGAAGAATACGAAGAAGAAGAAGAAGAAGGAGAAGAAGAAGAATAAGAAGGTAAAGAAGAAAAGAATGAAGAAGAAGAAGAAGAAGAAGAAGAGGAAAAAGAAGAAGAAGAAGAAGAAGCGAAAGAAGAAGTAGAAGAAGTGGAAAAAGTAGAAGAAGAGGAAGAAGAAGAAGAAGAAGAAGAAAAAGCAGAGAAAAAGAAAAAGAAGAAGAAGAAGAAGAAGAAGCAAAAAAAGAAGCAGAAGAAGAAGAAGAAGAAGAAGAAGAAAAAGAAGAAGAGGAAAAAGAAGAAGATGATGAAGAATAAAAAGAAGTAAAAGAAGAAGAAGTAGTAGAAGAAGAAGATGAAAATGAAAAAGAAGAAGAAGAAGCTGATGAAGAAGAAGAACAAGAACAGTAAGAATGAAAGAATGAAGAAGAAGATGACGAAGAAGAAGAAGATCATGAAAAAGAAGAAGAAGATGAAGAAGAAGAAGATGATGATGAAGATGAAGAAGAAGAAAAAGAAGTGATAAAAGAAGTATTAGAAGAATAAGTGGAGAAAGAAGAAGAAGAAGAAGAAGAAGAAGAAGCAAAAAAGAAGAAGAAGAAGAGGAGGAGGAGGAGGAGGAGGATGAAGAAAAAGAAGAACAAGAAGAAGAAGAAAGTTGAAGAAGTAAAAGAAGACGAACAAAAATAACTAGAAGACGAGCAAGAAGAAGAAAAGAATAAAAAAGAAGAAAAGAAGCAGAAGCAGAAGAACAAGAAGGAGAAGAAGACGACATAGAAGAAGTAGAAGGGGCAGAAGAAGAAGAAGAAGAACAAGAAGTAGTAGTAGTAGAAGAAGAAGAGGAAGAAGAAAAGAAAGAAGAATAAGAAAAAGAAGAAGAAAAAGAAAAAGAAGAAGAATAAGAAGAAGAAGAAGAAGAAGAAGATGAAGAACACCTAGAAAAAGAAGAAGAAGCAGATGGAGAAGAAGAAGAAGAAGAAGAAGTAGAAGGAGAAGAAGTTAAAGAAGAAGAAGAAGAGGAAGATGAAGAAGAAGAAGATTAAAAGGAAAAAAAGAAGAAAGAAAAAGAAGAAGAAGAGGTGGAAGAGTAGTAGTAGAAGAAGTAGAAGAAGAAGAAGAAGAAGAAAAAGATGTAGACATTAAAGAAAAAGTATAAGAAAAAGAATAACAATAAGAAGAGGAAAAAGAGGAAGAAGTAGAAGAATTAGAATTAGAATATGTGGAAGAAGAGGGAAGATGAAGAAGAAGAAGAAGAATAATAATAATAACAAGTAGAATAAGAAGAAGAAGAGGAAGAAGAGGAGGAATATGAAAAGGAAGAAAAAGAAGAAGACGAAGAAGAAGAAGAATAAGATGAAGAAGAAGAAGGAAAAGAAGAGGAAGGAGAGGAAGAAGAAGAGGAAGAAGAAGAAGAAGTGCAACAAGAAGAAGAAAAAGAATAAGACGAAGTGGAAAAAGAGCAACAAGAAGTCGAAGAAGAAGAAGAAGAAGAGGAAGAAGAAGAAGAGGAAGGGAAGGAAGTAGGGGATAAAGAAGAGGAAGAAGTGAAAGAAGAGGAAGTAGAATTAAAAGAAGAAGAAGAAGAAGATGAAGAAGAAGTATAAGAAGAAGAGGAAGAAGATGAAGAAGAACATGAAAAGAAGAAGAAGAAGAAGAAGAAGAAGAAGTGGAAGAAGAGGAAGAAAAAGAAAAGGGGAAGAAGAGGACGAGGAGGAAGAAGACGACAAAGAAGAAGAAGAAGAAGAAAACAAAAAGTAGAAAAGAAGAAGAAGAACAAGAGGAAGGTAAAGAAGAAGAAGAAGAAGAAGTAGAAGTTGAAGAAGAGAAAGAGGACGAACCAAATGATGAAGTAGAAGAAGAGAAAGAAGTTGAAGGAGGTGGAGGAGAAGAAGCAGAAGATGAAGAAGAGAAGAAGAGGAAGAAGAAGAAGAAGAAGAAGAAAGAGAAGTAGAAGGTAAAGAAGAAGGGCATGGAGAGGAAGAAGAGCCTTAAGAAGAAGAAGAAGAAGAAGGGGAAGAAGTCGAAGAAGAAGAAGAAGAATGAGAAGAAGAAGAAGAAAAAGAAGAAGAAGGAGAAGATGAGAAGAAGAAGAGGAAGAAGTAGAGGAAAAAGAAGAAGGGGCAGAAGAGGAAGAAGAAGAAGAAGAAGAAGAAGAAGAAGAAGAAAAAGAAGAATAAGAAGAAGAAGAAGAAGAAGAAGAAGAAGAAGAGAAGAAGAAGAAGAAGAAGAAGAAGAAGAAGTGGAAGAAGAAGAAGAAGAAGAAGTGGAAGAAGAAGAAGAAGAAGAAGAAGCAGAAGAAGTAGAAGAAGATGAAGAAGAAGAAGAAGAACTAGAAGAAGATGAGGAAGAGGAACAAGAAGAAGAATGAGAAGAAGAAGAGGAAGAAGAAGAAGTAGTGGAAGAAGAAGAAAAAGAAAAAAAAGAAGATGTAGAAGAAGAAGAAGAAGAAGAAGAAGAAGAAGATGATGAAGTAGAAGAAGAATAAGAAGAAGAAGAAGAAGAGGAAGAAGAAAAAATAGAAAAAGAAGATGAAAAAGAAGGCAAAGAAAAAGAAGAAGAAGAGGATGAAGATGAAGTAGAAGAAGAAGAAAATGAATTAGAAGAAAAAGGCAAAGAAGAAGAAAAAGAAGAAGAAGAAGAAGTAGAAGATGAAGAAGAAGAAGAAGAACAAAAAAAAGAAGCAGAAGGGGAAGAAGAGGAAGAAGAAGGAGAAGAAGATGAAGAAGACGAATATGTAGACAAAGTTGAAGAAGAAGAAGACGGATAAGAAGATGATGATGGTAAAGAAGAAGAAGAACAAAAAGTTGAAGAGGAAGAAGAAGAGGAGAAAGTAGCGGAAGAAGAAGTGGAAGAAGAAGAAGAAGATGAAGAAGAAGAAGAAGAAAAAGAAGAAGAAGTGGAGGAGGAGAAAGAAGAAGAAGAAGAAGAAAAAGAAGAAGAGGAAGAAGTAGAAGAAGAAAAAGAAGAAGTGGAGGAGGAGGAGGTGGAAGAAAAAGAAGAAGAAGAAGGAGAAGAAGAAGATGAAGAAGATAATGAAGAAGAAGAAGAAGTAGTAGTAGTAGTCGTAGTAGAACAAAAGAAGGAGGAGGAGGAGAAGAAGTAGGAGAAGGAGAATAGGAAAAAGGAGAAGAAGTTGATGATGATGATGTGGAAAAAGGTGAAGAAGAAAAACACAAAGACAAAAAAGAAGAAGTAGAAGAAGAAGAGGAAGAGGAGGAGGAAGAAGAAGAAGAAGAAGAAGAAGAAGAAGATGATGATGAAAAAGAAGATGAAGAAGAAGAGAAAAAAGAGGAGGAAGAAGAAGAAGAAGAGGAAGAAGTGAAAGAAGAGGAAGTAGAATTAAAAGAAGAAGAAGAAGAAGATGGAGAAGAACATGAAAAGAAGAAGACGAAGAAGAGGAAGAAGTGGAAGAAGAAGAGGAAGAGAGGTAGAAGAGGAAGAAGAGGAAGAAGAAGAAGATGAAGAAGAAGAAGTAGAAATGTATTAGAAGAAGAAGAGGAAGGTAAAGATGAAGAAGAAGAAGAACAAGAACAAGAACAAGAAGAAGAAGTAGAAGAAGGGGAAAGAAGAGGAACAAAAAGAAGAAGTGGAAGAAGTAGAAGGAGCAGGAGGAGCAGGAGGACAAGAAGAAGAAGAACAAGAAGGAGGAGAAGAAGAAGAAGAAGAAGAAGAAGAAGAAGCAGAAGGTAAAAAAGAAGAGCATTAAGAAGAAGAAGAAGAAGAAGAAGAAGAAGAAGAAGCAAAAATAGAAGAAAAAGAAGAGGAAGAAGTGGAAAAAGGGGAAGAAGAAGAAGAAGAAGAAGAAGAAGAAGAAGAAGAAGAAGACTAATAAGAAGACAAAGAAGAAGAAGAAGAAGTAGGAGAAGATGATGAAGAAGACAAAGAAGAAGAAGAAGAAGATGAAGAAAAAGGAGAAGAAGATAAAGAAGAAGAAGAAGAAGAAATAGAGGAAGAAGAGCAAGGGAAGGAAGAAGAAGAAGAAGAAGAAGAAGAAGAAGATGACAAAGAATAAGGAGTAGAAAAGAAGAAGAAGAAGAAGAAGAAAGAGGAAGAAGAGGAGGAAGAATAAGAAGAAGAGGAGGAAGAAGAAGAAGATTAAGAGGAAGAGGAAGAAGAAGAAGAGGAAGAAAAAGAAGAGAAAGAAGAAGAAGAGGAAGAAGAAGAAGAAGAGGAAGAGCGAGAAGAAGATGAGGAAGTAGAAGAAGAAATAGATGATGAAGAAGAAGAAGAAGAACCAGAAGAAGGAGATGAAGAAGAAGAAGGAGAAGAAGAACAATAAGAAGAAGAAGAAGAAACAGAAGAAAAAGAAGAAGAATAAGAAGAGAAGAAGAAGAAGAAGATGATGATGAAGATGACAAAGAATATGGAGTAGAAAAGAAGAAGAAGAAGAAGATGAAGAAGAAGAAGAAGGAGAAGAAGAAGAAGAAGAAGAAGAAGAAGAGGAAGAGGAGGAGGAGGAAGAAGGAGAAGAAGAAGAAGAAGAAGAAGAAGAAGAAGAAAAAGAAGAAGAAGAAGAGGTAAATGATGATGAAGAAGAAGAAAAGAAGAAGAATAAAAATAAGATGAAAAAGAGGAAGAAGAAGCAGTGGTAGAAGAAGAAGATGATGAAGAAGAAGACAACTAAGAAGACAAAGAAGAAGAAGAAGAAGAAGAAGAAGTACGAGAAGTTGATGAAGAAGAAGAAGAAGAAGAAGAAGAAAAGTTAATGAGAAAGAAGAAGAGGAAGGAGAAAATGAAGAAGAAGTGGAAGAAGAAGAAAAAGAAGTAGAAGAAAAAGAAGTAGAAGAGGAGGAGGAGGAGGAAGAAGAAGAAGAAAAAGAAGAAGTGGAAGAAGAAGAAGAAGAAGGAGAAGAAGAAGAAGATGAAGAAGAAGTAGAAGAAGTAAGAGAAGAAGAAGAAGATGATGATGATGATGACGATCAAGAAGGAGAAGAAGAAGAAAAAGAAAAGGAAGTAGAAGAAAAAAAAGAACACAAAGGAGATGATGGTGAAGAAGGAGGAGGAGGAGAAGAAGAAAAAGAAGAACAAGAAAAAGAAAAAGAAGAAGAAGATGTCGACAATCTGGAAAAAGGTAAAGACGAAGATAAAGAAGTAGAAGAAGAAGTAGAAGAAGAAGTGGAAGAAAAAGAAGAAGAAGAAGATGATGATGATAATGATGAAAAAGAAGAAGATGAAGAAGAAGAAGAGGAAGATGAGGAGAAGGAAGAAGAAGATGAAGAATTGATAGATGAAGAAGTAGAACTAGAAGAAGAAGAAGAAGAATAACAACAAGAAGAAGAAGATGAAGAAGAACATTGAAAGAAGAAGAAGAAGAAGAAGAAGAAGAAGATGATGATGATGAAGAGGAAGAAGAAGAAGAAGATAGGTAGAAGAGGAAAAAGAGGAAGAAGAGGAAGAAGAGGAAGAAGAGGAAGAAGTAGAAGAAGAAGAAGAAAAGAAGAAGAAGAAATGGAAGGTAAAGAAGAAGAAGAAGAAGTTGATGAAGACCAAGAAGAGGAAAAAAAGAAGTAGAAGAAGAGGAAGAAGAAGAAGAAGAAGGAGAAGACGACAAAGAAGAAGAAGATGAAGATGATGAAGACGAAGAAGAAGAAGAAGATAAAGAAGAAGAAGATGATGAAAAAGATGAAGAAGAAAAAGAAAAGAAGCAATAGAAGAAGAAGAAGAATTGGAGGACGTCGAGGAAGAAGAAAAAGAACAAGAACAAGAACAAGAACAAGAAGAACAAGAAGAAGAAGAAAGATCAAGTAAAAGAAGAAGAACAAAAAGAAGAAGAATAAGAAGAGTAAGAAGCAGAAGAACAAGAAGAAGAAGAAGAAGACGAAGAAGAAGAAGAAGGAGGAGAAGAAGAAGAAGAAAAAGAAGAACAACAAGAAGAAGAAGAAGAAAATGAAGAAGAAGAAAAAGAAGAAGAAGAAGAAGAAGAATAAGAAGAAGAAGAAGAAGAAGAAGAAGAAGAAAAAGATTAAGAAGATGTAGAAGAAGAAGAACAACAAGAAGAAGACGTAGAAGAAGACGAAGAAGATGACGATGAAGATGAAGAAGTAAAAGAAGAAGAAGCAGAAGTAGAAGAAGAAGAAGTAGAAGGAGAAGTTGAAGAAGAAGAAGAAGAAGAAGAACAAGTAGATGAAGAAGAAGAATATTTAAAGGAAAAAAAGAAG
>JAIUJO010002858.1:10000-15000 GCA_023846275.1 Vanilla planifolia | reverse complement strand
AATCTCCCACAGAAAACTCCTTGTTCTTTCTATGTGCATCAGCCAATTTTTTATATGTTTCATTGCTTAGACTAATTTTTTCTTTTATACTTTTATGAATATTCCTTATATGTTCGGCAAATTCTATGGCTGATTCTGATGAACGAGTATGTGTTGGTAAAGGAATTAAGTCTATAGGACTATGGGGCTTATAACCGTTATAGGCTTCGAACGGGCTTATTCCAATTGTCCTATTGACTGAGCTATTATAAGCATATTCTATTCTTGGTAAAAGTAAGTCCCAATTTTTAACATTATCACCAACTAAACTTCTTAATAAGTTTCCTAAACTTCGGTTGACAACTTCAGTCTGGCCATCAGTTTGTGGATGATAAGCTGTGGAGAATTTCAGTTTTGTTCCTAATGATTGCCATAAAGTTCTCCAAAAATGTGATGTGAACCTAACATCTCTATCAGATACTATGGTCTTAGGTACTCCATGTATTTTGACAATTTCGTCAAAGAAAAGTCTAGAAATATGAGATGCATCTGAGGTCTTATAACATGGAACAAACCTAGCCATCTTAGTAAATCTATCGACGACTACAAAGATTGAATCAAATCGTCTTGTTGTCTTAGGTAATCCTAGCACGAAATCCATAGAAATGTCTTCCCAAGGTCTCGATGGGACGGGTAAAGGCATATATAGTCCAGTATTTTCTTTCCTAAGTTTGGAGACTAAACAGTTCCTACAGCCTGCCACTATTCTAGCCACTTGTCGTTTTAATCCAGGCCAATAAAACTTATATTCTACGGCTGATATAGTCTTATCTCTTCCAAAGTGGCCAGCTAAACCTCCCGCATGTATTTCCCAAATAAGAAAATCTCTTAATGAGGTTTTTGGAATGCATAATTTCTGATTATAAAATAGATAACCTTCTTTTATCATATAATCGTTTATTACCATAGATGGTTTCTCTAAAAGTTTAGAATAAATATCTTTAAAGTCCTCACATGTTGAATATAAAGATGGTAAAACATCGAATCCAGTGATTGAAACAGATAAGGTAGTTAAAAGATTTATTTTTCTACTTAACGCATCAGCTACCTTATTTTCTAAACCAGGTTTATGCTTCAGCACAAATGTGTAACTTTGAATAAACTCAACCCACTTAGCATGCTGAGGTTTAAGTTTCCTTTGAGAATTTAAATACTTGAGGGCTTCGTGATCAGAATTTAAAACAAATTCTTTAGGTAAAAGATAATGTCTCCAATGTCTTAAAGTCTGAACTATAGCATAAAATTATTTATCGTATACTGAGTATTTTCGCTTTGCCTCATTTAATTTCTCACTAAAGTATGCAATAGGTCGCCCTTCTTGATTTAATACACCTCCAATTCCAACTCCCGAAGCATCACAAGAAACCTCGAATACTAGATTAAAATCTGGGAGTCTCAAAACTGGGGCTTGGGTCATACAGGTTTTAATTTTATCAAAGGCGTCGTTAGCTTTATCAGTCCAATCAAATCCGCCCTTTCTAATACAATCCGTGATCGGAGCTGTGAGTGTGCTAAATCCTTTTATAAATCTCCTGTAAAATGTTGTTAAACCATGAAAACTTCTAACATCGTGAACACTTTTGGGTATAGGCCAGTTTATTATTGCATTGATTTTTTCAGGATCGGCCGATACTCCAACATCAGAAATTATGAATCCTAAGAAATTGACACTAGCGTGTCATAAATGCACATTTTTTTAAGTTCACATATAACTTGTTCTCTCGAAGCACCAAACAAACTTTCTTAAGATGATCCAAATGGACTTCTATATTTTTACTAAAAATCAATATATCATCAAAATATACCACTGCAAATTGTCCTAAGAAAGGCCTAAGAATCTGAGTCATAACTCTCATAAAAGTGCTAGGTGCATTGGAAAGGCCAAAAGGCATCACTAGCCATTCGTAAAGTCCATTTTGAGTTTTGAATGCCGTTTTCCATTCATCCCCAGGGCGAATCCTAATCTGGTGATATCCACTTTTTAAATCAATCTTTGAGAAAATCTTTGCCCCATTCATTTGATCTAAGAGGTCATCAAGTCTAGGGATGGGAAACCTATATTTTATAGTAATTTTGTTAATAGCCTGCTATCGATACACATTCTCCATGTACCGTCTTTTTTAGGGGTTAATAATGCTGGGACGGCGCAAGGGCTTAGACTTTCTTGAATAAATCCCTTCTCCATTAATTCCTTAACTTGTCGACTTAACTCTTCGTGTTCAGTGGGACTCATTCTATAGTGAGGCAAGTTTGGTAAGCTAGCTCCAGGGACAAGATCAATACAATGTTGTATATCTCTAAGTGGGGGCAAACTGTTTGGTTCTTCTAAGAATATATCACTAAATTCATTTATGGTAGATTCGATCTCAGGTGGGATGACTATGTCAGGTATCTTAGTTTGTACTTTTTTAACTGCTAATGCCCATATTACTAATCCATCAGTGAATTCACGCATGGCTTCTCCTTTAGATATGATATGAATTTTGTTATTCTTAATTTGATTTGTCTTCTTGATAGGTTGAATTTTATCCTTGGGAGGGGATGGATATAGTTTAATCTTTTGTCCATTATGCGTAAAGATGCATGTATGGGATTTCCCTGTTAATAAAGCATCGTGGTCATAAAGCCATGGTCTCCCTAATATGATGCTTCCTACTTGCATTGGGACTATGTCACAAACTATATCTTCTGAATATTGTCCAAATGCTAAAGGAACTATACATTGTACTTTAACTGGAATAGATGTCTCATTAATCCATGAGACAGTGTAAGGGTGGGGGTGTGGGGTCGTAATTAGGCCAAGTTTGGTCACCGAATCTGTAGAAATGGCATTAATACTGCTCCCACTATCGATTACTACTTTGCAAACCTTTTCTCCTATTTTAATAAAAGTATGAAAGATTGCAGTTCTTCTCCAGTCTTCACTAATTTTTGGTTGAGTAAGGGTGCATCTAACTACAGCTAGAGTTTCTTCCCATGGGTTGTCTTCTTCATCTTCATAATATTCATTAGCAAGGTCACTATCTGGGTTGTATTCTGTTATCTCCTTGGTGTCTATTTCAGGTTCCTCACTTTCACCTTCTTCTAAGTAGTTTATCCTGGTGGGACATTGGGCTGCTACATGTCCTTTTCCATTACATTTATAACAAGTTATTTCTTTAGGTTTTGTGGTGGTTGGATTGGGTTTTATGGCAGTAGTAGGCTGGGTTCGGCTAGTAGATGATCCATTATTAGAGTATTTAGGTATAGGTTTGGGTTCAAACTTCTTTGTAGGATAGGTCTTTTGTAAGCGCTCTATTTCGCTAGTTATTCTATAGGCTTCGGGTAGGGATTCTACGCCACGAATTAAGAGTTCTCTTTGTAGGTCTTCCCTAAGTCCAGCACGAAATCGGGAAAGAGTCATAGATGGGTCTTCATCTATTCCACATCTGAGATGATATTCATCGAATTTGGCAATATATTCATTTATTGATTTTCCTCCTTGTGTGTGACGTTGCCATTGGTCCAACAATTGATTTTTATAAGTTCTTGGAACATATTTCTGCCTAAGGGCTCTTTTAAGTTCATTCCAAGTTTCAATTGGCGGCGAGTTTCTTTGAAAGTTATCATTATCTACAGCTTCCATATAGAGTCGTGCTTGCTTAGATAATTTCATTTTAGCAAATAATACCTTTCTATCTTCAGTAAGTCTAAACCATTGAAAATATTTGTCTATAGCGGCTTCCCATTCTAAATATTCTTTAGGGTTAAGGGAACCTTCAAAACTAGGAATTTCGAATTTGATTGATCTGAGTAATTGGTCATTGTCATTTTCGGTCCGGTTTCTGTGTCTTATTGTTGATTGATAGTCGCTTCCTTCTTCTATTATCTCTGGTTCCATTCTACGTTGTGGTGTCGGTGTGACTGTAAGTCTAGGGGGTTGTATTTCTTCTTTAGTAATTTCTGGTTCCACTTGATTTCTTTCTAATTGATTGAATCTTGCATTTGTTTGAGTTGATAGCTCCTGTATAGCTAATTGCATTTGTTGCATCTGTTCCATGAGTTGTTCAAATTGATTATCCATTGTATATTCCCTACCAGATCTAGTTCTCATAAACGTTTTCGTAAAGTGGGTGTGTGCAGCTCACAAAGTAACCGAATAACCGTTGCTCTGATACCAAATGTGATGTAGGATTGAAGAAAATTGCTTAGTTAGAAAATTCGTGGCTGATGCACAACAAAGAGCAGGGTCGTCTCCCTAAGGGACACACATCCTAGATACGAAGAGGGTTGAACGCAAAGGGGCACCAACCAATGAAGCCTAACTAAACTAGGATCGATAGCGGCTAAGAAGTCGCTAAATCGATTACGGCTACACACTTTCAAACACCCAGAAATGGGGAGTACTTAGATTGGTTAAGTACCAGTTGAAACTTAAATATAATTTATAATAGAAGTTGCACTTCGCAGAATGAAAATCTATTGACGACAAATTAATAATCTAGGAATTGGAAATTACTTGTAAAAAAGGAAGACGAGGAAAACGAAAACTTCAACTTGAAGATGGTTGAGCGGTGAAGGAAGATGATAGACTGGAGTGGCGTCTCACCACTTGGACCTTGCGTCCCTCCTCCCAGTATCAGAGCTTTGACGAGTCAGCACGCCAAAGACACTCAGAGCACTCACGAACTCAGAATGGAAGCAAAGAACACTCAAAAAGTTTTCATTAACTGTATATCCTTACAATAGAAGAGGACTTCCCCTTATATAGGAATCCAAAAGGGTACAAAAGACATTTGACTCATAATATGGGAATACTAAAGGACACATGGGTAAATTAAAAGGCACCTTAAAATTCTGAGAAAATTAATGAAAATTCATGTATTTATCCCTAATTTCGGATGGTTGGAGGCGCGGCGACGTTTCGGCGGCGGTCGCGGTCGGCGCGGGCTGGCGTTACTCGGTGCGGGCTGGCGTGGGTC
>JAIUJO010002858.1:0-5000 GCA_023846275.1 Vanilla planifolia | reverse complement strand
AAAAAAGTAGAAGAAGAAGTGGAAGAAGAAGAAGAAGAAGATAGAGGAAGAGGAAGAAGAAGAAGAAGAAGAAGAAAAAGGAGAAGAAAAAGAAGTAGTAGTAGAAGAAGAAGAAGAAGAAGAAGAAGAAAAGACGTAGTAGTAGGAGTAGTAGAAAAAGAAGGTGAAGAAAACAGAAGCGTAACATGAGAAAGAAGAAGAAGAAGAAGAAGAAGTAGAAGAAGTGGAAGAGAAAGAAGAAGAGGAAGAAGAAGAAGAGGAAGAAGAAGCAGAAGAAAAAGGAGAAGTAGAAGTAGAAGAATAAGAAGAAAAAAAAAGAAAAAGAAGAAGAATATGAAGAAGAAGAAGAAGGAGAGGAAGAGGAAGAAGAAGAAGAAGAAGAAGAAGAAGAAGAAGAAGGTGAAGAAGAAGAAGAAAAAGAAGAAGATGCAGAAGAAGAAGAAGAAGGAGAAGAAGGAGAAGGAGAAGAAGAAGAGGAAGAAGAAGAAGAAGAAGTAGAAGAAAAAGAAAAAAAGAAAGAAGAAGAAGAAGAAGAAGAAGAATAAGAAGAATAAGAAGATGATGAAGAAGAAGATTACGAGGAAAAAAATAAGAGGAAAAAGAACAAGAAGAAAAAGAAGAGGAATTAGTAGTAGCAGTTAGTAGTAGATGTTTAGGAAGAAGAATAAGATGATGAAGAAGAAGATGATGGTGATGAAGATGAAGAAGAAGAAGAAGAAGCAATAGAAGAAGAATTAAATGAATCAGAGGAGAAAGAAAAAGAAGAACAAGAAGAAGAAAAAGAAGAAGAAGGAGAAGAACAAGAATTAGAAGAAGAAGAAGAAGAAAAAGAGGAGGATGAGGAGGAAGAAGAAGAAGAAGAGGAATAAGAAGAAGAAGAAGGAGAAGAAAGAAGAAGAAAAAGAAGAAGATAGAAGAAGAATAGGAAGAAGAAGACAGCGACTAAGAAAAAGAACAAGAAGACAAAGAAAAAGAAGAAGAAGAAGAAGATGAAGAAGAAGAAGAAGAAGAAGAAGAAGAAGAAGAAGAATAAGACGTAGAAGCAGAAGAAGAAGAAGAGGAAGAAGAAGAAGAAGAAGAAGAAGAAGAAAAGAATAAGAAGAAGAAAAAGGCGTAAAAGAAGAAGCAGAAGAATAAGAAGAGGTAGAGGAAAAAAAGAAGTAGAAGATAAAGATGAAGAAGAAGAAGTAGAAGAAGAAGAAGATGATGAAGAAGAAGCCAAAGAAGTTGAAGAAGAAGAAGAAGAAGAAGAAGAAGATGACAAAGAAGAAGAAGATTAAGCGGAAAAAAGAAGAAGAAGAAGAAGAAGAAGTGGAAGTAGTAGTAGTAGAAGAAGAAATAAATGAAGATGTCGTAGAAGTAGTTAAAGAAAAAGTAGTAGGATAAGAAGAGGAAAAAGAGGAGAAGAAAGAAGAAGAAGAATTTGAAGATATGGAAGAAGTGAAAGAAGTAGAAGAAGAAGAAGATGACAAAGAAGAAGAAGAAGAGAAAGAAAAGGAGGAATAAGAAGCAGAAGAAGAAGAAGAAGAAGAAGAAGAAGAAGAAGAGGAAGGAGAGGAAGAAGAAGAACAAGATGAAGTGGAACAAGAGGAAGAAGAAGAAGAGGAAGAAGTGGAAAAAGAAGAAGAAGAAGAAGAAGATGATGAAGAAGAAGAAGAAGAGGAAGGTAAAAAAGAAGAGAATGAAGAAGAGGCCAAAGTAGAAGATGGGGAAGAAGTAGAAGAAGTAGAAGAAGACGATAAAGAAGAAAAAGAACAAGAAGAGAAGAAGATGAACATGAGGAAGAAGTGGAAGAAGAAGAAAAAGAAGAAGAGGTAGAAGAGGAAGAAGAGGAAGAAGAAGAAGAAGAAAGGAAGGTATAAAAGAAATCCATGAAGAAGAATAAGAAGTAGAAGTAGATGAACAAGAAGAAGAAGAAGAAGAAGAAGCAGAAAAGAAGAAGATGAAGAAAAAGAAGTAGGACAGGAAGAAGACGAAGGAAAAGAAGATAAAGAACCAGAAGAAGAAGAAGGAGAAAAAAAAGAAGAACAAGAACAAGAACAAGAAGTAGAAGTAGAAGAATAAGAAGAATAAGAAGAAGAAGAAGAAGAAGAAGAAGAAAAGGAAGAAGAAGAAGATGAAGAAGAGAAAGAAGAAGAAGTACAAGAAGAAGATGATGATGATGAAGATGGTGAAGTAAAAGAAGAAGAAGTTGATGAAGGAGAATAAGAAGAAGAAGAAGTAGAAGAAAATGAAGATGAAGAATAGGAAGAAGAAGATCATGAAGAAGAAGAAGAAGAGGAAAGAAAAATGGACAAGGAGAAGAGGAAGAAGATGAAGATGAAGAAGAAGAAAAAGAATAAGAAGATGATGAAGAAGAGGATTACGAGGAAAAAAAGAATAAGAGGAAAAAGAACAAGAATAAAAAGAAGAGGAATTAGTAGTAGCAGTAGTAGTAAAAGTAGAAGAAAAAGAAAAAGACGAAGAAGAAGAAGGTGATGAAGATGATGAAGAAGAAAAAGAGGCAAAAGACGAAGAAGTAAAAGAATAAGAGGAAAAAGAAGAAGAAGAGGAAGAAGAAGATGAAGAAGAAGGAGGAGAAGAAGAAGAAGAGGAGGAGGAGGAGGAAGTAGTAGTAGTAGTAGTAGTAGTAGAAGAAGAAGAAGAAGAAGAAGTAGAAGAAGAAAGAGGAAGAAGTAACAGAAAGAAGAAGAAGAAGAAGAAGAAGAAGAAGAAGAAGAAGAAGAGGAGGAGGAGGTGGAGGAAAAGAGAAAGAAGAAGAAGAAGAATTGAAAGAAGTGGAAGAAGAGTAAGAAGAAGAAGAAGAAGAAGAAGAAGATGATGATGATGATGATGATGAAGAAGAAGACAAAGAGGAAGAAGAGGAAATATACGAAGAAGAACAAAATTAAGAAAAAGAAAAAGAAGAAGAAGAAGAATAAGAAGAATAAGAATTAGAAGAAGAAGAAGAAGGAGAGGAAGAAGAACAAGAAGACGACAAAAAAGTGGAAGAAGAGGAACAAGAAGAACAAGACGAAGGGAAAAAGAAGAAGAAGAAGACAAAAAAGAACTAGAAGAAGAAGAAGAAGGTAAAGAAGAAGAGGATGAAGAAAAGGAAGAAGAGGAAGAAGAACAAGAAGAAGAAGAAGAAGAAGAAGGCAATAAGAATTAGAAGAAGAAGAAGAAGAAGAGGATTAAGAGGAAGAAGCAGAAGAAAAAGAAGAGGTAGATGAGGAAGAAGAGGAAGAAGAAGTAGAACGAGAAGAAGAAGAAGGAGAAGAAGTGGAAGAAGAAGAGGAAGTGAGAGAAGAGAAAGGTATAGAAAATTACATAGAAGAAGAAGAAGAAGAAGTAGACGTCGATGAAGGAGAATAAGAAGAAGAAGAAGCAGAAAAGAAAGAGGAGGAAGAAAAAGAAGAAGAAGAGGAAGAAAGCGAAGGAAAAGAAGATAAAGAAGAATAAGAAAAGGAAGAAGAAGAAAAAGAGAAGAATTAAAAGATGAGGAAGAAGAAGAAGAAGAGGAAGAAGGTAAAGAAAAAGTAGATGATGAAAAGAAGAAGAGGAAGAAAAAGAAGAAGGAGAAGAAGAAGAAGAAAATGAAGAAGAAGAAGAAGAAGTAGAAGAAGAAGAAGAAGACGAAATAGAAGAAGAAGAAGAAGATGAAGATGGAGAAGAAGAAGAGTAAGAAGCAGAAGAAGCAGAAGAAGAAGAAGAAGAAGAAGAGAAGGAGGAGAAAGAAGAAGAAGAAGAAGAGGATTAGGAGGACAAGAAAGAAGAAGAAGAAGAAAGATGTGAAGGAAGGGGAAAGAATAAGAAGAAGAAGAAGGCAAAGAAGAAGAACAAGATGATAATGATGTTGAATAAGAAGAAGAACAAGAAGATGAAGAAGAAGCAAAAGCAGAAGAAGCAGAAGAAGAAGAAGAAGAAGAAGCAGATGAAGAATAAGAATAGGAAGAAGAAGAAAAAGAAGAAGAAAAAGAATAAGAAAAAGAAAAAGAAAAAGAAGAAGAAGAGGAGGTAGAGGAAGAATAAGAAGAAGAAGATGATGAAGAAGAAGAAGATAAATAATAATAATAATGAGAAGAAGAAGAAAAAGAAGAAGAGGAAGGAGAAGAAGAAGAAGTAGTAATAGTAGATGAAGAAGATTATAAAGAAGATAATGAAGAAGTTTACGAGGAAAAAAAGAACAAGAGGAAGAAAAACAAGAGGAAATAGAAGAGGAATTACTAGAGGCTGTAGAAGAAGAAGAAGAAGAAGAAGAAGAAGTAGAATAAGAATAATAAGAATAAGAAGAAGAAGAAGAAAAAGAGGAAGGAGAGGAAGAACAAGAAGAAGAATATGAAGAAGAGGAAGAAGAAGAAGAAGCAGAAAAAGAAGTAGAAGAAGTGGGAAAAGAAGAAGAAGAAGAAGAAGAAGAAGAAGAAGAAGGTAAAGAAGAAGAGGATCAAGAGGAAGAAGAAGATGAAAATTAAGAAGAAGAAGAAGAAGAAGAGAAGAAGAAGAAGAAGAAGAAGAAGAAAAAGAAGAAGAAGAAGAAGTAGAAGTAGAAGAAGAAGAAGAAGAAGATGAAGAAGTAAATGAAGAAGAGGAAGAAGGAGAAGAACAAGAACAAGAACGAATACAAGAAGAAGCAACAGAAGAAGGAGCATTAGAAGAAGAAAAAGAAGTAGTAATAGAAGAAGAAGAAACCGAAGAAGAATAAGAAGTAGATGGAGAAGAAGAAGAAGAAGAAGAAAAAGAATAAGAACAATAACAAGAAGAAGAAGAAGAGGAAGTAGAAGAAGAAGAGCAAAAAGAAAAACATGGTGAAGAAGAAGAAGTAGAAGAAGAAGAGGAAGAAGAAGAAGAGGTGGAGGAGGAGTAGGAAGAAGAAGAAGAAGAAGAAAAGAAGGAGAAGGGGATGAAGAAGAAGAAGAAGATGGAAGAAGAAGAAGAAGAAAAAGTCAAAGAAGAAGAAGAAGATGAAGAAGAAGAAAGGAAGAAGAAGAAGAAGAAGAAGAAGACGAAGAAGAAGTAGAAAA
>JAIUJO010000539.1:42500-47500 GCA_023846275.1 Vanilla planifolia | reverse complement strand
AAGGTGGAGCAAAAGAAGAAAAAGAAGAAGTAGAAGAAGAAGAATAACAAGTAGTAGAAGAAGAAGAACTAAAAGTAATAAAAGAAGAAGAAGAAGAAGAAGGAGAAGAAGGAGAATGAGGAGATGAAGCCAAAGAAGAAGAAGAAGGAGAAGAGGATGAAGAAGAAGTAGAAGTAGGAGAAGGAGAAGAATAAGTAGAAGAAGAAGAAGTAGAAGAAAAAGACGAGGAACACGAAGAAGAGGGAGAAGAAGATTAAGAAGAACAACAAGAAGAGGAAGATGAAGACAAAGAAGAAGAGGGACAAGGAGAAGAAGAAGAAGAAGAATATGATGAACTAGAAGAAGGAGAAGAAGAACTAGAAGTAATACTAGTAGTAGTAATAGAAGGAGAAGAAGAAGAAGAAGAAGAAGAAGAGGAAGAAGAAGAAGGTGAAGAAGCAGGAGAAGTAGAAAAAGAAGAAGAAGAAGAAAAAGAAGAATGAGAAGAAGAAGAAGAAGAATAAGAAGAAGAAGAAGAAAAAGAACGAACAAAGAAGAAAAAGAACAAACAAAGAAGAAAAAGAAGAAGAAGAAGATGATGATGATGATTAAGAAGGAGCAGAAGAACAAGAAGAAAATACAGATGAAGAATAAAAAGATGAAGAAGATGATGATGATCATAATGAAGGAGAAGAGGGGGAAGAAGTAGAAGAAGAAGAAGAAGAAGAAGAAGAAGGAGAAGGAGAAGAAGAAGAAGAAGAAGAAGAAGAATAAGAAGACAAAGTAGAAGGAGAAGAAGGAGAAGAATGAGAAGAAGAAGAAGAAGAGGAAGAGGAAGAAGTAGAAGAAGAAGAAGAAGAGCAAGTTGAAGAAAGAGAAAAAGAAGAAAATGATGAAAAAGAAGAAGAAGAAGAAGAAGAAGAAGAAGAATACGAAGAAGAAGGAGAATAAGAAGAAGAAAGAAGGAAAAAAGAGGAAGAAGAAGAAGAAGAAGAAGATGAATATGAATAAGAGGAAGAAGAAGAAGACTAAGAAGAAGAAGAAGAAGAAGATGAAGATGATGATGATGATGTAGAAAAAGTCGAAAAAGAAAGAGGAATGAGAAGAAGAAGAAGAAGAAGAAGATGATGATGATGATGATGATGATGATGACGAAGACGAAGAAGATGAAGAGCTAGAATAATAATAGCAATAATAATAATAATAATAATAATAATAATAATAATAATAATAATAATAATAATAATAAGATGAAGAAGAAGAAGAAGAATAGAAGGAGAAGAAGAAGAAGGAGGAGCAGGAGGAGAAGAAAAAGAAGAAGAGAAGAAGAAGAAGGAGAAGAAGATGGAGAAGAAGAAGAAGAAGAAGAAGAAAAAGAAGAAGAAGAAGTAACTAAAGAAGAAGGGGAAGAAGAAGAGGAAGAGGAAGAAGAAGAGGAAGACGAAGAAGAAGAAGGACAAGAAGGAGGAGGAGAAGAAGAAGAAGAAAGAGTACGAGAAGAAGAAAAAGGGGAAGAGGAAGAAGAAGAAGATGATGATGAAGACGATGTAGAAGAAGAAAAAGAAGAAGAAGAAGAAGAAGAAAAAGAAGAAGAGGAAGAAGTAGAAGAAGTAGAAGAAGAACAAGAACAAGAAGAACAAGAAGAAAAAGAAGACAAAAAAGAAGTGGAAGAAGAGGAAGAGGAGCAAGAAAAAGAAGAAGAAGAAGAAGAAAAAGAAGAAGATGATGTTGAAGTAGTTGAAGAAGACAAATAACAAGAAGAAGGAGAAGAATAACAAGAATAAGAAGAATAAGAAGAAAAAGAAGAAAAAGAAGAAGAAGAAAACAATAATACTAACAATAATAATTATAATAATAATAATAATTAGAAGAAGAAGAATTGGAAAAAGAAGAAGAAGAAAAAGGAGTAAAAGAATAAGAAGTAGAAGAAGAAGAAGAAGAAGAAGAAGAAGGTGATGAAGAAGAAGAAGAACTAGACGAAAAAGAAGATGAAGGAGAAGATGAAGAACAAGATGATGAAGAAGAAAAGGAAAAATAATAAGAAGAAGAAGAATAAGAAGAAGAAGGAGAAGAAGAAGAAGAAGAAGAAAGCAAAGAAGAAGAAGAAGAAGAAGAAGGAGTGGGTGAAGAAGAAGAAGAAGAAGAAGTAGTATTAGTGGAAGAAGAAGAAGAAGAAGGAAAAGAGCAAGAAGGAGAAGGAGAAGAAGAAGAAGTAGAAGTAGAAGAAGAAGAAGAAGAAGAAGAAGAAGGACAAAGAGAAAGAGAATAAGAAAAAGAAGAGGGAGATGATGAAAAAGAAGAAGAAGTAGAAGATGAATAAAAAGTACAAGAAGAAGAAGGAGAAGAGCAAGAAGAAGAAGGAAAAGTGAAGAAGAATAAGAAGAATAAGAAAACGAAGAAGAAGAAGTAAAAAAACAAGATGAAGAAGTAGAAAAGGAAGGAGGAGAAGATGTTTTAGGAGAAGAAGAAGAACAAGAAGAAGAAGTAGAAGAAGAAGAACAAGAAGAAGATGTAGAAGAAGAAGAAGAAGAAGAAAAAGTAGAAGAAGAAGAAGAAGATGATGATGATGATAAAGAAGAAGAAGAAGAAGAAGAAAAAGAGAAGAAGTAGAAGAAGAAGAAGAAGTAGAAGAATAGGAAGAAGAAGAAGTAGGAAAAGAAGAAGGAGAAGAAGAAGAAGAAGAAGAAGAAGAAGAAGAAGAAGAAGAATTAGAAGAAGAAGAAGAAGAAGAAAAAAGAAAAAGAAGAAGAAGAAGAAGTAGTAATTGTTGTAGTGGAAAGAGAAGAAAGAAGAAGAAGAACAAGAAGAACAAGAAATAGAAGGAGAAGCAGAAGAAGAAGATGTAGAAGATGAATAAGAAGAAGAAGGTGAAGAAGAAGAAGAAGAAGAAGAAGATGATGAAGAAAAAGATGGAAACGAAGTAGTAGTAGAAGAAGAAGATGATGAGATGTAGAATAACAAAAAGTAGAAGAATTAGTCACAGTAGTAGTAGTAGTGGAAGAAGAAGAGAAGAAGAAGAAGAAGAACCTAGAGAAGAAGTAGAAAAAGAAAAAGAATAAGAGGAAGAAGAAGAAGAAGAAAAACAAAAAAAAGAAGTAGAAGAAAAAGAAAAAGAAGTAGTAGTAGAAGAAGATGAAGTAAAAGAAGAAAAAAAAGTAGTAGTAGTAGAAGAAGAAGAAGAAAAAAAAGATGAAGAAGTAGAGAAGAAGAAGAAGAAATAGTATTAGTAGTAGTAGAACAAGATGAAGAAGACGAGGAAGATGATGAAGGAGTAGTGGTCGTAGTTGTAGCTATAGTAGAACAAGAAGAAGAAGAAGAAAAGTAAGAATAAGAAGCAGAAGATGATGAAAAGGAAGAAGAAGAACGAGAAAGAGAAGAAGAAGAAATAGAAGTAGTAGAAGTAGAAGATGAAGAAAAAGAATAAGAAGAAGAAGAATAACTAGATAAAGAAGCAGAAGAAGTAGTAATAGTAGTAGAAGATGAAGAGGAAGATGAATTAGAAAAATAAGAAGACAACGAAGATGAAGAAGGCGAAGTAGAAGGAGGAGAAGAAGAAGAAGAGGACGAAGAAGAAGTAGAAGTACAAGAAGAAGAAGAAAAAGATGAAGAAGAAGTTGAAGAAGAATGAGAAGAAGATGATGAAGAAGAAGAACAAGAAGAAGAAAAAGAAGAAGAAGAAGAATGAGAAGATGAAGAAGTAGAAGGAGAAGAAAAAGATGAAGATGTAGAAGAAGAAGAAGATGATGATGAAGAAGAAAAAGATGAAGTAGAAGGAGAAGAAGAAGAAGATGATGATGATAAGAGAAGAAGAAAAGGAGGAGAAGAAGAAGAAGAAGAAGAAGAAGAAGAAGAAAAAGGAAAAGGACAAGGAGAATAAGAAGAACTGGGAAATGAATGACAAGAATAAGAAGAAGAAGAAGATTAATAAAAGTAGTAGAAGAAGAAGAATAGGGAAAAGAGAAGAAGGAGAAGAATAAGAAAACAAAGAAGAAAAAGTGAAAGAAGAAGAGGACAAAGTAAAAGAAGAAGGAGAAGATCTATAAGAAGAAGAAGAAGAAGAAGAAGTGGAAGAGAAGTATGAAGAAGAAGAAGAAGAAGAAGGGAAGAAAAAGTAGTAGAAGAAAAACATGAAAAAGAAAAAGAAGAAGGAAAAGAAGAGGAAGAAAAAGAAGAAGAAGAAGAAGAAGAAGAAGAAGAAGAAGAAGATGAAGAAGAAGAAGAAGAAGAAGAAGAAGAAGTAGATGAAGAAGAAGAAGAAGAAGTAGAAGTAAGAGATGTAGAAGAAGAAGAACGAGAAAGAGAAGAAGAGAAGAAGAAGAAGGAGAAGTATTAGTAGAAGAAGAAATAGTAGGAAAAGAAGAAGAAGAAGAAGAAGAGGGTGAAGAAGTAAAAGATGAGAAGGAAGAAGAAGAATAAGAAGAAGAAGAAGAAGTAGAAGAAGAAGAAGAAGGAGAAGAAGAAGAAGAATGAGAAGAAGAAGATGAAGCTGAAGAAGAAGGAGAAGAAGAAGAAGAAGAAAAAGAATAAGAAAAAAAGTAGATGAAGTGATAGAACAAGAAGAAGGAGAAAAAGAAGAAGAAGAAGAAGAAGAAGAAAAAGAAAAGGAAAAAGAGGAAGAAGAGGGAGAAGAAGAAGAAGATAAAGAAGAAGAAGAAGAAGAACAAGAAGAAGTAGATGAAGAAGAAGAGAAAGAAGGAGAAGAAGTGGAAGAAGAAGAAGAAGTATAAGTAGATGAAGAAGAAGAGAAGGAGAAGAAGTGGAAGAAGAAGAAGAAGAAGTAGAAGAAGATGAAGAAGGAAAAGAATAAGAATAAGAATAAGAATAAGATGAAGAAGAAGAAGAAGAAGAAGAAGAAAAAGTAGAAGAAGAAAAAGAAGTAGAAAAAGAAGTAGATGAAGAAGAATAAGACTAAGAAGATGATGAAGAACAAGTAGTAGCAGTACAAGAAGAAAAGGAAGAGGAAGATGTAGTAGAAGAAGAAATAGAACAACAACCAGAAGAACAAGAGATGAAGTAAAAGA
>JAIUJO010000539.1:35000-37500 GCA_023846275.1 Vanilla planifolia | reverse complement strand
AGAAGAAGAAAAAGAGATATAGCAGTAGAAGAAGAAGAAGTAATAGTAGTAGAAGTAGAAGACGAGGAAGAAGAAGAAAGAGAAGAAGAAGAAGTAGAGGAAGAAGAAGATGGAGAAGAAGAAGAAGAAGAGGAAGAAGAAGAAGAATAATAATAATGATAATAATTATAAAAATAAAAAGAAGAAGAAAAAGAAGACAAAGAAGAAGATGATGAAGAAGTTGTGGTAGTAGTAGTAGAGGAAGAAGAAGAATTTGAAAATGAAGAAGTAGAAGTAGTTGTAGTTGGAGAAGAAGAAGAAGAAGAAGTAGATGAAGCAGAAGAAGAAGAAGAAGAAGATGAAGATGAAGATGAAGAAGTGGGAGAGGAAGAAGAAAAAAAATAAGGAGATGGAGAAGGAGAATAACAAGAAAAAGAAGAAGAAGAAAAAGAAGAGGAAGAAGTAAAAGAAAAAGAACAGGAAGAAGCAGAAAAAAAAGAAGTAAAGGAAGAAGAAGAAGAAGCAAAGTAAAAGAAAAAGAAGTTCATCTTCTTCTTCTACTTCTACTTCTTTTTCTTCTTCTTCTTCTTCTTCTTCTTCTACTATTTCTTGTTCATCTTCCTCGTCCTCGTCTTCATCTTCTTGTTCTTCATCTTCAACATCTTCTTTTTAATCTTCGTCTTCTTTTTTGTCTTCTTCTTCATCTTCTTTTTCATCTTCTACTTCTAGTTCTTCTTCTTCTTATTCTTCTTTTTCTTCCTCCTCCACTTCTCCACTTCTTCTTATTCTTATTATTCTTCCTCTTCTTCCTCTTCTTCTTTTTCTTCTTCTTCTTCTTCTTCATCATCTTCTTCTTCTTATTCTTCCTCTTCTTCTTCTACTACTTCATCTTCTACTTCATCTTCTTCTTCCTCTTCATTTTCTTCTTTACCTTTCTTCTTCTTCTTCTTCTTATTCTTCTTCTTCTTATTCTTCTTGTTCTTTTTCTTCTCACTTCTTCACCTTCTTCTTCTTCTTCTTCTTCTTCTTATTCTTCTTTTACTACTTCTTCTTCTACTTTTTCTTCTTCTTCTTCTTGTTCTTCTTCCTCTGCTTCTGCTTCTTCTTCTTCTTCATCTTCCTCTTCTTCTTCATCATCTTCATTTTCTTCTTCATCTTGTTCTTCTTCTTCTACTTCTTCTTCTTCTTCTTTTCTTCTTTTTCTTCTTCTTCTTTCTTCTTCGTCATCTTTGCTTCTTCTTTTTCTGTCTTCTTCTTTTTCTTTTTCTTCTTCATCATCTCCTTCGTCTTCTTTTTTGTTCCTCTTCTTCTTCTTCTCCTTCTGCCACTTCTTCTACTTTGTCTTCTTTTTCTTCTTCTTCTTCTTCTTCTACATTTTCGTACTCTTCTTCTTCTTCTTCCTCTACATTGTCTTCTTTTTGTTATTCTTCTTCTTCTTCCTCTTCTTTTGCTTCTTGTTTTTCTTCTTCCTCTTCTACTTCTTCTTCTTCTTCTTCTTCCTCTCCTTCATCATCTTCTGGTTCTTCTTCTTCTTGTACTTCTTCTTTTTCTTCTTCCTCATCATCCACATCCTCTTCTTCGCCTTTGCCTTCTTCTTCTTCTTCATCCTCATCTTCTTCTTCTTCTTCTATTTCTTTTTAGTCTGCTACTTCTTCCTCTTCTTCTACTTCTTCTTCTACTTCTTCTTCCACTACTTCGTCTTCATCATCATTTTCTTCTTCTTCTTCATCTTCATCATCTACTTCTTCATAATCTTCTTCTTCTTATTCTTCTTTTTTTCTTTCTTCTTCTTCTTCTTCTTCTTCTTCTTCTTCTTCTTCTTCTCTTTCTTCTTCTTCTTCTTCTTCTTCTTCTTCTTCTTCTTCTTCCTTCTCTTCTTCTTGTTCTTCTTCTTCTTCTTCTTCTTCTTCTTCGTCCTCTTCTTCTTCTTCTTCCTCTCCCTCTTCTTTTTCTTCCCCTTCTTTTTCTTCTTCTACTTCTTCTTCATCTTCTTCTTCTACTTCTACATCTTTTTCTTCATCTTTCTTCTCTACATCTTCTTCTACTTCTTCTTCTTCTTCTGCTTCGTCTACTTCTTCTTCTTCTTCCTCTTATTATTATTATTATTATTATTATTATTATTATTATTATTATTATTATTATTACTATTCTTCTTCTTCATCATCTACTTCTTCTTCTTCTTTTATGGCTTTTTTTTCTCCTTCTTCTTTCTTCTTCCTCATCTTCTTCTTTTTCTTCCTCTTCCTCCTCTTTTCTTCAACTTTTTCATCATCTTCTTCTTCTTTTTCTACCACTTCATCTTTCAAATTTTCTTTCTCATGATCTTCTTCTTCTTCTTCATCTTCTTCTACAACTTCTTTTTCTTCTTCTTCTTCTTCTGCTACTTCTTCCTCATCTTCTAATCCTTCTTCTTCTTCCCCTTCTTCTACGTCTTCTCCTTTTCTTCATCTTCAACATCTGCTTCTTCTTCTTCATCATCATCATCATCATCATCATCATCTTCTTCTTCCTCTTCTTCTTC
>JAIUJO010000539.1:27500-30000 GCA_023846275.1 Vanilla planifolia | reverse complement strand
TCTACAACTTCTGCTTCTTCTTCTTCTTCTCCCTCATCTATATCTTTTTCTTCTTCTTCTTCTTCTTCGTCTTCTTCTTCTTCTTCTTCTTCTTTTTCTTCTTCTTCTTCGTCTTTGTCTTCTCTTCTTCTTCTTCTTCACTTCGTCTTCTTCTTCTTCATCTTCTTCTTCGTCTTCTTTGTCTTCTTCTTTGCCTTCTTTTTATTCTTCTTCTTCTTATTTGGCTGTCATCTTCTTCTCCTTCATCTTTGTCATCATCATAATCATCTTCTTCTTCTACTTCTTTTTCGTCTTTTTCCTCATCTTCTTCTTCGTCTTTGTTTACTTCTTCTACTACTTCCTCGTCAACTTTGTCCTCTTCTTCTTCTTCTTCGTTGTCTTCTTCTTCTTTTTCTTCTTCTTTTCAACTTCTTTTTCTGCTTCTTCCTCTTCGTCTAATTCTTCTTCTTCTTCTTGTCCTTCTTCTCTGTCTTCTCCTTTTCTTCATCTTCAACATCTGCCTCTTCTTCTTCTTCTTCAACATCATCATCATCATCTTCTTCAACTTTTTCTACTTCTTATTCATCTTCTTCTTTTTCTTCTTCTTCTTCCTCCTCCTCCTCTTCTTCATCTTCTTATTTTTCGTCTTCTTCTTCTTCTTCTTCCTCCTCTTCTTCTACTACTTCTTCCACTTCATGTTCTTCTTCATCTTCTTCTTCTTCTTTTACTTCTTTTTCTTCCTCTTCTTCTTCTTCTACTTCTTGTTCATCTTCCTCCTCCTCTTCTTCAACTTCTTGTTCTTCATCTACAACATCTTCTTCTTAATCTTCATCTTCTTCTTTGTCTTCTTCATCATCTTCTTTTTCATCTTCTACTTCTTTAGTTCTTTTTTTTCTTCTTACTCTTCATCTTCTTCTTTCTCCTCCACTTCTACCACTTATTCTTAGTATTATTATTCTTCATCTTCTTCCTCTTCTTCTTTTTCTTTTTCTGCTTCTTCTTATTCATCTTTTACTTCTTCCTCTTCCTCCTCTTCTTCTACTACTTCATTTTCTATGCATCATCTTCTTCTTCTTCTTCTTATTCTTTTTCTTCTTTCTTCTTCATCTTCTTCTTCTTCTTCTTTTACTTCTTCTTCTCCTTCTACTTCCACTTCTTCTCCAACTTCCTCTTCTTCTTCTTCGTCTTCTTTTTCTTCTTCACCTTCTTCCTCTTCTTCTACTTCTTCTTCTTCTTCTTCTTCTTTCTTCTGCGTCATCTTTTGCGTCTTCTTTTTCTGTCTTCTTCTTCATCTTCTTCATCTTCTTCCTCTTCTTAGTCTTCTTTTTCTTCTTCTTCTTCTTCTCCTTCCATCGCTTCTTCTACTTTACCTTCTTTTTCTTCTTCTTCTTCTTCTTCATTTTCGTCTTCTTCTTCATCTTCTTCCATCATCAACTTCCTCTTCTTCATCTTTGCCTTCCTCTTTTTGTTCTTCGTCCTCATCTTCTTCTACGTCTTCTTCCTCGTCTACTTCTTCTTCTTCTTCTACTACTTCTTCTTCTTCTACAACTTCTTCATCATCATTTTCTTCTTCTTCTTCTTGTTCATCTACTTCTTCATAATCTTCTTCTTCTTATTCTTCTTCTTCTTCTTTCTTATTGTTCTTCTTCTTCCTTTTCCTCTTCTTCTTCCTCTTCCTCTTTCACTTCTTCTTTATCCCCTTCTTCTTCTTCTTCTTCTACTTCTTCTTCATCTTCTTCTTCTACTTCTTCTTTTTGTTCATCTTTTCTCACTACATCTTCTTCTTCTTCTTCTTCTTCTTCTTCTTCTACTACTTCTACTTCTTTTTTCTTCCTGTTCTTCTTCTTCTTCTTCTTCTTCATCATCTTCTGTTCTTCTTCTTCTTCTTCTTCTTCTTCTTCTTCTTCTTTCTCTTCTGCTTCTTCTTTTTCTTCTTCTTCTTCTTTTTTTTCGGCTTCTTGTTCTCCTTCTTCTTTCTTCTTCCTCATCTTCTTCTTCTTCCTCCTCTTCCTCTTCTACTTTTCTTCAACTTCTTCTTCTTCTACCACTTCATCCTTCAATTTTTCCTTCTTATGATCTTCTACTTCTTATTCTTCTTCTTCTTCTTCTTCTTCTTCTTCTTTTACTTCTTCTTCTTCTTGTTCTTCATCTATTTCTACCTCTTCTTCTTCTTCCAATTCTTCTTCTTCTTCTTCTTCTTCTTCTTCTTCTTCTGCTCCTTGTTCTTGTTCATCTCCTTCTTCTATTTCCTCTTCTTCTTCTTCCTCTTCTTCTTTTTCTTTTTCTTCTTCCCCTTCTTGTTCTTCTTCTGCTTCTTCTTCTCCCTCTTCAACATCTTCTTTTTTGTCTTCTTCTTCTTCTTCTTCCTCTACTTCTTCTTCTTCTTCCTCTACTCCTCCTGTTTCTTCTTCTTCTTCTTCTCCTTCTTCTTCTCCATCTTCTACTTCTTCTTCTTCTACTTCTTCTCCTTCTTCTTCTTTCTTCTTTCTTCTTTCTTCTTTGTCATCTTCTTGTTCTTCTT
>JAIUJO010003120.1:35000-42500 GCA_023846275.1 Vanilla planifolia | reverse complement strand
AGAAGAAAAAAAAGAAGTAGAAGAAGATGAAGAAGAAGAAGAAGATGATGATGAGGAAGTAGTAGAGGAATAAGAAGAAGAAGAAGAAGAAGAAGAAGTAGAAAAAGAAGTAGAATAAGAAGATGAAGAAAAGGTAGTAGTAATAGAATAATAATAATAATAATGATAACAATAATAATAATAACTATTATTATTATTATTATTATTATTATTATTATTATTATTATTATTATTATTATTATAAAAATAATAATATAAAGAAGTAGAAGAAAAAGAAGTAGAAGAAGAAGAAGAAGGAGATGAAGAAGGAGAAGAGGATGAAGAAGAAGAAGAGGAAGAAGAAGGAGAAGAAGCAAGAGAGGACGAAAAAATGGAGAAAGAAGAAGAATGAAAGAAAGAACAAGTGTAAGAGGAACAAGAAGAACAAGAAGAAGAAGCAGAAGAAGACGTGTAAGAATAGGAAGAAGAGGAGGAAGAAGAAGAAAAAAAGGAAGAACAAGAAAAAGAGGAAGAAAAAGAAGAAGAAAATGAAGAAGAAGAAGAAGAAGAAGAAAAAGAAAAGGAAAGAGAAGTAGAAGAAGAGGAAGAAGAAGAAGAAGAAGAGCAAGAAGAGGAGGAGGAAGAAGAACAAGAAGAAGAAGAAGAGGAGGAGGTGGAGGAGTAATTGGAGGAAGAAGAAGAAGAAGAAGAACAAGAACAAGAAGAAGAACAAGAACAAGAAGAACAAGAAGAAGAAGATTAAGATGATGAAGGAAAACAAGAAGAAGTTAATGAGCAAGGAGAAGAGGAGGAATAAGGAGAAGAAGAAGAAAAAGGAGAACAAGAAGGTAAAGAAGAAGATGAACAAGAAGAAGTAGAAAAAGAAGAGGAAGAAGAAGAAGAATAAGATGATGATGAAGAAGAAACGGAAGTAGAAGAAGAAGATGATGATCATGATGATGATGATGACTAATAATAATAATAGTAATAACAATAATAATAATAACAATTATAATAATAATAATAATAAGTAGTACCAGTAAAAGAAGAAGAAGAAGTAGAAGAAGAAGGAGATGAAGGAGAAGTAAAAAAAGAAGAAGTCGAAGAATAAAAAGGAGGAGGAGGAGGAGAAGAAGAAGAAGAGGAAAAAGAAGAAGGAGAAGAAGCAAAAGAGGATGAAGAAATAAAGGAAGAAGAAGAAGAAAACGAAGAACAAGTAGAAGCGGAAGTAGAAGAAGAAGACAAGGAAGAAGCAAAAGATGAAGAATAAGAAGAAGAAAAAGGAGAAGAAGAAGAAGAAGAATATGAAGAAGAGGAATAATAAGAAGAAAAAGAAGAAGTAGACATAGAAGAGGAAGGAGAAGAAGTTGAAAAAGACGATGTTGAAGTTGAAGAAGAAGAAGAAGCATAGAAAATGAAGAAGAAGAATAAGAAGAAGAAGAAGAAGAAGAACTAGGAGGAGGTGAAGAAGAAGAGGAAAAGAAAGAAGTCATACAAGAATAAGAAGAAGAAGGAGAAGGTGGTGGAGAAGAAGAAGAGGAAGAAGAAGAGGGGGAAAAGAAGAAAAAAGGAAGAAGAAGAACAATAAGATGTAAAAATAGAAGGAGAAGAAGAAGAAGAAGAAGAAGCAGAGGAAGAAGAAGAAGTAGAAGAAGATGAGGAAGAAGAAGAAGAAGAAAAATAAGAAGAAGAGAAAGTGGAAGAAGAACAAGAAGAAGAAGAAGAATGAGATAGAAAAAGAATTAGGGGAAGAAGAAGAAGAAGAAGAATATGAAGAAGAAGAAGAAGAAGTAGTAGAAGAACAAGAAGATGAAGAAGAAGAATAAGAGGTAGAAGTAGAAAGAGATGAAAAGATGATGAAGAAGAAGGATAAGTAGATGAAATAGATGAAGAAGAAGAACATGAAGAAGAAGAAGTGGATAGAAAAGAAGAGGAGAAAGAAGAATAATATACAGAAGAAGAAGAAGATGATGAATAATAATAATAATAATAATAATAATAATAATAATAAGAAAGAAAGAACAAGCAAAAAAGGAAGAAAAGGAAGAAGAAGACACTGAAGAAGAACAAAAAAGAAGAAGAAGAAGAAAAAGAAGAGAAAGGAGAAGTAGAAGAAGAAGAAGAAGAAGAAGAAATAAAAGAAGAAGAGGAGGAGAAGGAAGAAGAAGAAGAAGAAGAAGAAGATTTAGAATAAGAAGAATAAGAGGAGGAGAAAGAAGAAGTGGAGGAATAAGAAGAAGAAGAAGAAGAAGAGGAAGATGTAGAAGAAGAAGAACAACAACAACAAGAAGAAGGTGAAGAAGAAATAGAAGAAGAAGAAGAAGAAGAAGAAGAAGAAGAAAAAGAACAAGAAGAAGAACAATGAGAAGAAGAAGAAGAAGAAGAAAAAGAAGAATAGAAGAAGAATAAGAACAATAAGAAGAAGAAGTAGAAGAAGAAGGAGAATTAGAAGAAGAAGAAGAAGAAGAAGAAGAAGAGGAAAAGGAAGTCGTAAAAGAAGAACAAGAAGGAGAAGGAGAATGTGAAGAAGAAGAAGAAAGAGGAGAAGAAGAAGAAGAAATGGAAGCACAAGAAGAAGAAGAAGTTGATGAAGAAGAAAAAGAAAAAGAAGAAGAAGAACAATAAGATGGGGAAATAGAAGAAGAAGAAGAAGAAGAAGAAGAAGAAGTAAATGATGAAGAAGAAGTAGAAGAAAAGAGGAAGAAGACGAAGAAGAAGGACAAAATACGAAGAAGAAGAGAAAGGGGAAGAAGAAAAAGAAGAAGAAGAAGAAGTGGAAGAAGAAGAAGAAGAAGAAGTAGAGGAAGAAGAAGAAGAAAAAGAAGAAGAAGAAGTAGAAGAAGAAGAAGGAAAATAAGAAGAAGAAGAAGAAGAACAAGAGGTAGAAGAAGGAGATGAAGAAGATAATGATGATGAAGGACAAAAGAAGATGAAAAAGAAGAAGTAGATGAAGAAAAAGAGGAAAATGAAAATGAACAAAAAGAAGAATAGGATGAAGGAGAAAGCAGAAGAAGAAAATGAAGAAGAAGAAGAAGAAGTAGAAGAAAAAGAAGAAGAATAAGAAGAATAAGAGTGGGAAGCAGAAGCAGAAAAGGAGGAATAGGAAAAAGTGGATGAAAAGGAAGAAGAAGATGATGAATAAGAACAAATTGAAGAAGAGGAAGAAGAAGAAAAAGAAGTAGAAGAAGAAGAAGAAGAAGAAGAACAAGAAGAGGAAGAGGAAGAAGATGAGGAAGAAGAAGAACAAAAAAAAGATGAAGAAGAAGAAGAAGAAGAAGAAGAATAAGAACAAGAGGAAGAAGAAAAAGAAGAAGAAGAGGAGGAGGAAGAGGAAGAAGATGAAGTAGAAGAATAAGAAGAAGAGGAGGAGGAAAAAGAAGGGGTGGAATTAGAAGAAGACGAACAAGGAGAGAAAGAAGAAGAAGAAGAAGAAGAAGAAGAAGAAGAAGAAGAGGGAGAAGAAGAAGAGGGAGAAGAAGAAGAAGAAGAAGAAGAAGAAAATGAAGAAAAGGAAGAAGAAGATGAAGAAGAAGAAGAAGAAGAAGAACAAGAAGATGAATAAGAAGAAGGATAAGAAGAAGATGTAGAAGAAGAAGAAGAAGAAGAAGATAATGATGATGATGAAGAAGAAGAAAAATAAGAAGAAGAAGAAGAAGCAGAACAAGAAGAAGAAGAAGAAGTAGAAGAACAAAAAGAAGAAGAAAGAGAAGAACAAGGAGAAGAGGAAGAAGAAGAAGAAGAAGAAAACGAAGAAGTGAAAGACGAAGAAGTTGAAGAAGAAGAAGAAGGAGGAGGAGGTGAAGCAGAGGAAGAGAAGAACAAGAGGGGAAGGAAAAAGAAGAAAAGGAAGAACAAGAAGAAGAGGAAGAGGAAGAAGAAGAAGAATAAGAAGAAGAGTAAGAAAAAGAAGAAGGAGAATAAAATGAGTAATAGAAGAATAAGAATAAGAAGAAAGAAGAGAAAGGAGAACAAGCAGAAGAAGAAGAGGAAGGAGAAAAAGAAGAAGAACAAGAACAAGAATAATAATAAGAAGAAGGGAAAGAGGAGGAAGAAAAAGAAGAAGAAGAAGAAGAAACAGGCAAAGAAGAAAAAGAAGAAGATGAAGAAGAAGAAGAAGAAGAAGGCGAAGCAGAAGAAGGGGAAGAGGTAGAAGAAGATGAAGAAGAAAATGAGGAAGAAGATGAAGATGGTGAAGCAGAAGAAGAAGAATAAGAAGAAGATGATGAAGAAGAAGAATTAAAAGAGCAAGAGGAAGAAGAGGAAGAAGAAGAATTAGAAGAAGAAGAAGATGAAAAAAAGTAGAAAAATAAGAGGAGAAAGAAGAAGAGGTGGAAGAAGAAGAAGTGGAAGAACAAGAAGATGAGGAAGAAGAAGAAGAAGACAAAGAACAAAAGAAGAAGAAGAAGAAGAAGAAGAAAGAGAAGAAGAATTAGAAGAAGTTGCAAAAGGGAAATAAGAAGAAAAAAAAGAAGTAGAACAAGAGGAAAAAGAAGTTGAAGAACAAGAAGAAGAAGAGTAAGAAGAAGTAGAAGAGTAGAAAAAAGAAGAAGAAAAAAAAGTTGAAAAAGAAGAAGAAGAAGAAGAAGAAGAAGAAAAACAAAAAGAAGAAAAAGAAGAAGGGGAAGAATAAAGACAAGAAGTAGTAGAAGAAGAAGAAGCAGAATAAGTAGAAGAAGTTGAAGAAGAAGAAGATTATGAAGACGATGAAGATAGAGAAGATGAAGAAGCAAAAGTTGAAGACGAAGAAGATGAAGGAGAAGTAGATGGAGAAGATGAAGAAAAAGAAGAAAAAGAAGGAGGAGAAGAAGAACAACAAGAACACGAAGAAGAACAAGGAGGAGGAGGAGACGGTGGAGAAGATATGGAGAAGAGGAAGAAGAAGAAGAAGAAGAAGAAATAAAAGAAGAAGAAGAAGAAGAAGAAGAATACGAAGAATATGAAGAAGTAGAAGAAGAAGAAGAAGAAGTAGACAAAGAAGAAGAAGAGAAGTAGAAGGAGAAGAAGAAGAAAAAGAAGAAGAAGAAGAAGAAGAAGAAGAAGAAGGAGAAGAGCAAGAGGAAGGAGAGGAACAAGAAAAAGAAGAAGAAGACAAAGAAGACGGAGAAGATGAAGAAGAAGAAGATGATTAAGAAAAAGAAGAAGATGAAAAACAATAAGAAGAAGAAAGAGGAGGAGGAGAAGAAGAAGGAGAAGATAACAAAGAGGGAGTCGAAAAAGAAGAATAAGAAGAAGAAGAGGAAGAATAGAAGAAGAAGAAGAAGAAGAAGAAGAAGAAGAAGAAGAAGAAGAAAAATATGAATTAGAAGAAAAGGAAAAAGAAGAAGAAGTCAAAATAGAAGAAGAAGAGGAAAAAGAAGAAGAAAAAGAGGAAGAAGAAGAAGAAATAAAATAAGAACTAGGGGAAGAAGTAGAAGAAAAGGAAGAAGAAGAACAAGAAGAGGAAAAAGAAGAAGGGCAAGAGGAAGCAGAAGAAGAAGAAGAATAAGAAGAAGAAGGGGAAGAAGAAGAAGAAGAAGAAGAAGAGGAAGAAGAAGAAGAAAAAGAAGAAGAGAATGGAAAGGAGGAGGAGAGGAAGAAGAAGATGATGATGAAGAAGAAGAAGTAGTAGAAGAAGAAGAAGACGAAGAAGAAGAAGAAGTAGAAGAAAAAGAGGAAAAGAAAGAAGTAGTAGTAGTAGAAGAAGAAGAGGATGAAGAAGAAAAAGAAGAAGAAGAAGAAGAACAAGAAGAAATAAGAGAAGAAGAAGAAGAGGAAGATGAAGAGGGGAGAGAACAAGAAGAAATGTAAGAATAGGAAGAAGAGAAAGAAGAAAAAGAAGAAGAAGAAGAAGAAGAAGAAGAATTACAAGATAATGAAGAAGAAGATGGAGAAGTAGCTGCAGTAGTAGAAAAAGAACAACAAGAAGAGGAAGATGAAGGGGAAGAAGAAGAAGAAGAAAAAGAAGAAGAGGAACAAGATGAAGAAGAAGTAGAAGAAGAAAAAGAAGAAGAGGTGGAAATGGAAGAAGAAGATGATGAAGAAGAAGGAGAAGAATAAGACAAAGAAGAATAAGACAAAGAAGCAGAAGAGGAAGAAAAAGAAGAAGTAGAACGAGAAGAAGAAGAAGAAGAAGAGGTGCAAGAACAAGGAGAAGAAGAAGATAATGAAGAAGAAGAAGAAAAAGAAGAAGGGGATGACGAAGAATAAGAAGAAGAACTAAGAGGAGGAGAAGAAGAAGAAGAAGGAGAAGAACAACAACAAGATGAAGAAGAACAAGAAGTCAAAAAGAAATAAGAAGTTGTAAAAGAAGAAGAAGAAGAAGGAGAAGAAGAAGAAGAGGAAGAAGAAGAAAAAGAAGAGAAGGAAGAAGAAGAGGAGGAGGATGAAGATGAAGATGTGGAAGAAGAAGAAGAAGATCAAGAAGAAGAAGTAGAAGTAGAAGAAGAAGAAGGAGAAGAAGAAGAAGAAGAAGTAAGAGAACAATAAGAAGTAGAAAAAAAAGGAGAAGAACAAGAATAGGAATAAGAAGAAGAAGAATAATAATAAGAAGAAGATGTAGAATGGAAGGAAGAAGAAGAGTGAGAAAAAGAATTAGAAGAAGTAGAAGTAGAAGAAGAATAAGAAGAAGAAGAGGAAGTAAAAGAAGACAAAGAAGAGGTAAAAAAGAAGAAGAAGAGCATGAAGCAGAAGAAGAAGAAGAAGAAGAGGAAGAAGAAAAAGAATAAGAAGAAGAAGAAAAAGAAGAAGAAGAAGAAGAAGAAATTGAAGTTACAGATGTGGAAGTACAAGATGATGAAGAAGAAGATAAAGAAGAAGAAGAAGAAGAAGAAGTGGAAGAGGAAGAAGAAGAAGAAGAAGATGATGATGAAGATGTAGAAGAAGAAGAAGAAGAAGAAGAAAAAGAAGAAGAAGAATCAGAAAAGGAAGAAGAAGTGGAAGAAGTATGAGAAGAAGCAGAAGGTTAAGAAGTGTAAAAAAATAAGTGGGAAGAAGAAGATGAGAAAAAAAAATAAGAAGAAGAAGAAGAAGAAAAAGAAGAAGAGAATGGAAAGGAGGAGAGGAAGAAGAAGATGATGAAGAAGAAGTAGTAGAAGAAGAAGAAGAAGACGAAGAAGAAGAAGAAGTAGAAGAAAAAGAGGAAAAGAAAGAAGAAGTAGTAGTAGTAGAAGAAGAAGAGGATGAAGAAGAAAAAGAAGAAGAAGAACAAGAACAAGAAGAAATAAGAGAAGAAGAAGAAGAGGAAGATGAAGAGGGGGGAGAACAAGAAGAAATGTAAGAACAGGAAGAAGAGGAAGAAGAAGAAGAAGAAGAAGAAGAAGAAGAAGAAGAAGAATTACAAGATGATGAAGAAGAAGATGGAGAAGTAGCAGTAGTAGAATAAGAAGAACAACAAAAAGAGGAAGATTAAGAGGAAGAAGAAGAAGAAGAAAAAGAAGAAGAGGAACAAGTTGAAGAAGAAGTAGAAGAAGAAAAAGAAGAAGAGGTGGAAATGGAAGAAGAAGATGATGAAGAAGAAGGAGAAGAAAAAGACGAAGAAGAATA
>JAIUJO010003120.1:25000-30000 GCA_023846275.1 Vanilla planifolia | reverse complement strand
AGAAGAAGTAGGAGGAGGTGAAGAAGAAGAGGAAAAGAAAGAAGTCATAGAAGAAGAAGAAGAAGAAGAAGAAGGTGAAGAAGAAGAAGAGGAAGAAGAGGAGGGGGAAAAAGAAGAAAAAAGGAAGAAGAAGAACAATGAGATGAAAAAATAGAAGGAGAAGAAGAAAAAGAAGAAGAAGAAGAAGAAGTAGCAGAGGAAGAAGAAGAAGTAAAAGAAGAAGAGGAAGAAGAAGAAGAAAAATAAGAAGAGAAAGAGGTAGAAGAAAAAGAAGAAGAAGATGATGAAGAAAAAGAAGAATGAGACAAAGAAAAACAATGAGAGGAAGAAGAAGAAGTAGAAGAAGAATATGAAGAAGAAGAAGAAAAGAAGAAGAAGAAGAAGTAGAAGAACAATAACAACAAGAAGGTGAAGAAGAATTAAAAGAAGAAGAAGAAGAAGAGGAAGAAGGGGAAGAAGAAAAAGAAGTAGAAGAACAATAATAAGAATAAGAAGAAGAAGAAGAAGAAGAAGAAGAAGAAGAAGAAGAATAGAAGAAGAAGAAGAAGGAGAAGAAGAAGAGGAAATGGAAGAAGTCGTAGAAGAAGAACAAGGAGGAGGAGGAGGAGAAGGTGAAGAAGAAGAAGAGGGAGGAGAAGAAGAAGAAAAGGAAGCACAAGAAGAAGAAGAAGAAGAAGATGAAGAAGAAAAAGAAAAAGAAGAAGAAAAACAATTAGATGGACAAATAGAAGGAGTAGAAGAAGGAGAAGAAGAAGAAGAAGATGAAGAAGAAGAAGTAGAAGAAAAAGAGGAAGAAGAAGAAGAAGAGAAAGGGGAAGAAGAAAAAGAAGAAGAAGAAGAAGAAGAGGAAGAAGAAGAAGGAGACGAAGAAGTTGAAGAAGTGGAAGAAGAAGAAGAAGAAGAAGAAGCAGAGAAAGAAGAAGAAGTTGAAAAAGAAGAAGAAGAAGAAGAAAAAAAAAAGAAGAAGAAGAACAATAAGATGGAGAAATAGAAGAAGAAGAAGAAGAAGAAGAAGAAGAAGAAGAAGAAGAAAAAGAAGAAGAAGAAGAAGAAAAAGAAGAAGAATAGGAAGAATAAGAGTGGGAAGAAGAAGCAAAAAAGGAAGAACAGGAAAAAGAGGATGAAAAGGAAGAAGAAGATGATGAATAAAAAGAAATAGAAGAAGAAGAAGTGGAAGAAGAACAAGGAGAAGTAGAAGAAGAAGAAAAAGAGGAAGAGAAAGAAGAAGAACAAGAAGAAGAAGAAGAAGAGGAAGAAGAAGAACAACAATAAGAACAAGAGGAAGAAGAAAAAGAAGAGGAAGAGGAGTAAGAGGAAGAAGAAGAAGAACAAGGAGATGATGAACAAGAAAAGGAAGAAGAGGAAAAAAATAGGAGGAATTAGAAAAAGATGAAAAAGAAGAAGAAGAAGAAGAAGAAGAAGAAGAGGAAGAAGAAGGAGAAGAAGATGAAGAGGGAGAAGAAGAAGAGGAAGAAGAAGGAGAAGAAGAAGAAAAAGAAGAAAATGAAGAAAAGGAAGAAGAAGAAGAAGAAGAAGAAGAAAAGTGGAATAAGAAGAAGGATAAGATGTAGAAGAAGAAGAATAATAAGAAGATGAAGAAGATGTAGAAAAAGAAGAAGATGAAGAATATGTAGAAGAAGAAAAAGTAGTAGAAGAAGAAGTAGAAGAGGAAAAAGAAGAAGAAGAAGAAGGAGAAGAACATGGAGAAGAAGAAGAAGAAGAAGAAAAAGAAGAAAATGAAGAAGACAAAGATGAAGAAATTGAAGAAGAAGAAGAAGGAGGAGGAGGTGAAGAAGAAGAAGAGAAGAAAAAGGGGGGAAGAAGAAGAAGAAAAAGGAAGAACAAGAAGAAGAGGAAGAGGAAGAAGAAGAAGAAGAGAAGAAGAGGAAGAAAATGAAGAAGATGGAGAATAAAATGAGTAATAGAAGAAGAAGAATAAGAATAAGAAAGGAAAGAAGAAGAAGTAGAAGAAGAAGAGGAAGAAGAAAAAGAAGAAGAACAAGAACAAGAAAAATAAGAAGAAGAAGGGAAAGAGGAGGAAGAAAAAGAAGAAGAAGAAGAAGAAGTATGAGGCAAAGAAAAAAAGAAGAAGAAGAAGGAGAAGAAGACAAAGAAGAAGAAGAAGAAGGAGAAGAAGACAAAGAAAAAGAAGAAGAAGAGGAAGAGGTAGAAGAAGATGAAGAAGAAAATGAAAAGGAAGAAGAAGAATCTGAAGCAGAAGAAGAAGAATAAGAAGAAGATGATGAAGAAGAAGAAGAACTAAAAGAAAAAGAGGAAGAAGTGGGAGAAGAAGAATTAGAAGAAGAAGAAGACGATGACGAAAAAAAGATGAAAAATAAGAGGAGAAAGAAGAAGTGGTGGAAGAAGAAGTGGAAGAACGACAAGAGGAGGAGGAAGAAGAAGAAGACAAAGAACAAAAGAAGAAGAAGAAGAAGAACAAGGAGAAGAAGAATAAGAAGATGCAAAAGGGGAAGAAGAAGAAGATCAAGAAGTGGAACAAGAGGAAAAAGAAGTTCGAAAACAAGAAGAAGAAGACGGAAAAGAAGAAGAAGAGGAGGAGTAAGAAGAAGAAGAGGAGAAAAAAGAAGAAGAAAAAAATATGAAAAAGAAGAAGAAGAAGGAGAAGAAAAACAAAAAGAAGAAAAAGAGGAAGAAGAGGAAGAATAAGGATGAGTAGAAGTAGTAGAAGAAGAAGAACACAAAGAAGAAGAAGCAGAAAGATGAAGATGATGGAGAAGAAGATGGTGAAGAAGAAGAAAAAAAAGAAAAAGGAGGAGGAGAAGAAGAATAAGAACACAAAGAAGAAGTAGGAGGAGGAGGAGAAGGAGGAGAAGAAATGGAGAAGAGGAAGAAGAAGAAGAAGAAGAAGAAGAAGAAGAAGAAGAATATGAAGAAAAAGAAGAAGAAGAGGAAGAAGAAGAAAAAGAAGAGGAGGTAGAAGAAGAAGAAGAAGAAGAGGAAGGAGGATGACAAGATGAAGAAGAAGAAGACGAAGAAGAAGAAGAAGAAGTAGAAGAAGAAGAAGAGGAAGGAGAAGATGAAGAAGAAGAAGAAGAAGAAGAAGAGGAAAAGGAAGAAGTAGTAGTAGTAGTAGAAGAAGAAGAAGAAGAAAAAAAAAGAAGAACAAGAATAAGGGGAAAAGGAAGAATGACTAGAAGAAGAAGGAAAAAAGGAAGAAGAGAAAGAAGAGGAGGGGGAAGAAGAAGAAAAAGAACAGGAAGAAGAGGAAGAAGAAGAAAAAGAAGAAGAAGAAGAAGAGGAAGTAGAAGTAGAAGAAAAAGAAGAAGAAGAAGAAGATGGAGAAGAAGAGGAAGAACAAGAAGAAGAGAGAGAAGAAGAAGAAGAAGAAAAAGAAGAAGATGAAGAAGAAGAGGAAGAAGAAGAAGAAGAACAAGGGAAATTAGAAGAAGAAGAACAAGAAGAAGAAGATGAAAAATAACAAGAAGAATAAGAAGATGATGATGAAAAAGTAGAAGTAGTGGAAGAAGAAGTAGAAGAAGAAGAATAACAAGAAGAAATAGAAGAAGAAGAAGAAGAAGAAGAAGAAGACAAAGAAGAAGAAGAGAAGCAGAAGGAGAAGAAGAAGAAGTAGAAGAAGAAGAAGAAAAAGAATAAAAAGAAGAAGAAGAGGAAGGGGAAGGAGAGGAAGAAGAAGAAGAAGAAGGCAAAGAAGACGTAGAAGAGGAAGAAGAAGAAGATGACGACGAAGAAGAAGAAGAAGATAAAAAAAAATAAGAAGAAGAAAGAGGAGTAAGAGAAGAAGCAGGGGAAGATAAAAAAGGAGGCAAAGAAGAAGAAGAAGAAGAAGAAGAAGAGGAGGAATAGAAGAAGAAGAAGAAGAAGAAGAGGAGGAATAGAAGAAGAAGAAGAAGAAGATGAATTAGAAGAAAAGGAAGAAAAAGAAGTAGAAATAGAAGAAGAAGTGGAAGAAGTAGTAAAAGAAGAAATAAGGGAAGAAGTACAAGAAAAGGAAGAAGAAGAACAAGAAGAGGAAAAAGAAGAAGAGCAAGAGGAACTAGAAGAAGAAGAAGAAGAAGAAGAGGAAGAAGAAGAAGATGAAGAAGCATAAGAAGAAGAAGATGAAAAGAATGGAAAGGAGGAGGACAGGAAGAAGAAGATGATGATGAAGAAGGAGAAGTAAAAAAAGGAGAACAAGACGAAGAAGAAGAAAAAGTAGAAGAAAAAGAGGAAAAGGAAGAAGAAGTAGTAGTAGCAGAAGAAGAAGAGGATGAAGAAGAAGAACAAGAAGAAGAAGAAGAAGAACAAGAAGAAAAAAGAGGAGAAGAAGAAGATGAAGAGGAAGAGGGGGAGAAGAAGAGGAAATCTAAGAAACGGTAGAAGAAGAAGAAGAAGAAGAAGAAGAAGACGATGAAGAAGTAGATGGAGAAGTAGCAGTAGTAGAAGAAGAAGAACTACAAGAAGAGGTAAATGAAGAGGAAGATGAAGAAGAAGAAGAGGAACAAGATGAAGAAGAAGTAGAAGAAGAAAAAAGAAGAAGAAGAGGAAGAGGAAGAAGAAGAAGATGAAGAAGAAGGAGAAGAACAAGATGAAGAAGAATAAGACGAAGAAGCAGAAGAGGAAGAAAAAGAACAAGTTGAAGGAGAAGAAGAAGAAGAAGAAGAAGAAGAAGAAGAAGAAGAGGTACAAGAAGAAGGAGAACAAGAAGATAATGATGAAGAAGAAGAAGAAGAAGGAGATGACGAAGAATTTGAAGAAGAAGAAGGAGGAGGAGGAGGAGGAAAAGAAGAAGAAGAAGAAGATGAAAGAGAAGAAGAACAACAACAAGATGAAGAAGAACAAGAAGACAAAGAGGAAGAAGTTCTAAAAGAAGAAGAAGAAGAAGAAGGAGGAGGAGGAGGAGGAGGATGAAGATGAAGATGTGGAAGAAGAAGATGATGATCAAGAAAAAGAATTCGAAGAAGAAGAAGAAGTAAGAGAACAAGAAGTAGTAGAAAAGAAGAAGAAGAATAAGAAGAGGAGGAAGAAGAAGAAGAAGAAGT
>JAIUJO010003120.1:15000-17500 GCA_023846275.1 Vanilla planifolia | reverse complement strand
GAAGAGGAAAGAGTGAAAGAAGATGAAGAAGAAGAAGAAGAAGGGGAAGAAGAAAAAGAGCAAGAAGAAGAAGAAGAAGAAGAAGAAGAGAAACACAACAACAAGAAGAGGAAGAAGTTGAGGAGGAGAAAGAAGTGGAGGAAGAAAAAGAAGTAGTGGAAGAAGAAGAACACGAAGAAGAAGTAGAAGAATAGGAAAAGGAAGAAGAAGAAGAAGAAGAAGAAGTGGAAGAAGAAGAAAGAGGAGAAGAAGTAGTAGTAGTCAAAGAAGGAGAAGAGGAGGAAGAAGAAGACGAAGAAGAGCGAGAAGAAGAAGAAGAAAGAAAGTACGAGCAAAAAAGGAAGAAAAAGAAGAAGTTGATGCTGAATAAGAACAAAAAGAAGAAAAAGAAGGAGAAGAAGAAGAAGAAGAAGAAGAAGAAGAAGAAGAAGAAGAGCATAAATAAGAAGAAAAAGTAGTAGAAGGAGAAAAAGAAGAAGAAGGAGAAGAAGAAGAAGAAGAGGAAGAAGAAGAACAAGAGAAAGAAGTCAAACCCAAAAAACAACAAGAAGAAGAAGAAGAAGAAAAAGAGGAAGACGAAAAGAAGAGGAGAAAGACGAAGGGGTGGAAAAAAAAGAAGAAGAGGAAGAAGAAGAGTATGATAAAGAAGTCGATGAAGTAGTAATATAAAAAGAAGAAAAAGTAGAAGAAGAAGAAGAAGAAGGAAAAGAAGCAGAAGATGATGAAGAAGGGGAAGAAGAAGAAGAAGAGGAAGAAGAAGAACAACAACATCAATAGGATGAAAAAGAGGTAGAAGATGAAGAAGAACATGAATAAGAAGAAGAAGAAGAGGAAGAAGAAGAAGAAGAAGAAGAAGAAGAAGAAAAAGAAGAAGATGAAGAAGATTTCAATGTGGAAGAAGAAGAAGAACACGAAGTTGTAGAAGAAGAAGATGAAGAAGAAGAAGAAGGTATAGAAGAAGAAGAAGAAGAAGAAGAAGAAGAGGAAGAAGTAAAAGAAGAAGAAGAAGAAAAAGAAGATGATGAAGAAGAAAAAGAACAAGAAGAGGAAGAAGAAGAGGACTAAGATGAAGAAGAGGAAAGAGAGGAAGAAGAAGAAGAAGAAGAAGAAGAATAACAAAAATAAAAAGAAGAAGAAAAGGTAGCAGAAGATGAAGAAGAAGTAGAAGAAGTATAAGAAGAGGAAGGAGAAGAAGTTGTAGTAGTAGTAGAAGAAGAAGAAGAAGAAGTAGAAGTATAAGTAGAAGAAGAAGAAGAAGGAGGAGGAGAAGAAGGAGAAGAAGAAGGAGAGAAGAAGAAAAATGAGAAGAAGAAGAAGAAGAAGAAAAGAAGAGGAAAAAAAAAGAAGAAAAATACGTAATTGAAGAAGATGAAGAAGAAGATTAAGAAGAATTAGAAGAAGAAGAAGAAGATGAAGAAGAAGAAAAAGAAGAAGAAGAAGAGGAACTAGAAGAAAAAAATGAAGAGGAAGAAGAGGAAGAGGTTGAAGAGGAAGAAGAAGAAGAGGAAGAAGAAGAAGAAGAAGAAGAAGGATAAGAGGAAGATGAAGAAGAAAAAGAAGAAGAAGAAGAAGAAGAAAAAGAGGAAGAAGAACTCGAAGAAGAAGTGATGATGATGAAGCAAAAGAACAAGAAGAAGAAGAAGAAAAATAAGAAGATGAAGATGAAGATGAAGAAGAAGAAGAGGAAGAAGAAGAAGGCAAACAAGAAGAAGAAGTTGGTGGAGTATAAGAAGAAGAAGAAGAAGATGGTGGAGTAGAAGAAGAAGAAGAAGAAGAAGAGGAAGATAATAAAGAAAAAGAAGAAGAGGTGGAAGAAGAAGAGAAGAAGAAGAAGAAGAAGAAGAAGAAGAGGATGAAGAAAAGGAGGAAGAAGAAGAAGAGGAAGAAGAAGAAGACGAGGAAGAAGAAGAAGTAGAAACAAAAGAAGAAGAAGAAGGAGAGGAAAATGTAGGAGAACGAGAAGGGGAAGATTAAGAGGAGGAGGAGGAGGAAAAGGAAGATGAAGAAGAAGAAGAAGAAGAAGAAGAAGAAGAAGAAGTGGAACAGAAAAAGAAGAAGAAGAAGAAGATAACAAAGAAAAAGAAGAAGAAGAAGAGGAAGAAGAAGAAGAGTAGAAGAAGAAGAAGAAGAAGAAGAGGATGTATAAGAGGAGGAAGAAGAAGAAGAAGAGGAAGAAGAAGAAGACAAGGAAGAAAAGAAGAAGTAGAAATAAAAGAAGAAAAACAAGAAGGAGAGGAAAACGAAGCAGAAGGAGAATAGGAAGATTAAGCGGAGGAAGAAGAAGTACAAGAAGAAGATGATGATGGAGAAGAAGAAGAAGAAGAAGAATAAGAAGAAGAAGATGATGATTTCAAAGAAGAAGAAGAAGATGACAATGAAGAAGAAGAAGAAGACGAATAAGAAGAAGAGGAAGAAAAAGTAGAAGAAAAAGAAGAAGAGGAAAGAGTGAAAAAAGAAGAAGAAGAAGAAGAATGAGAAGAGGAAGAAGAAGAAGAAGAGG
>JAIUJO010003120.1:10000-12500 GCA_023846275.1 Vanilla planifolia | reverse complement strand
AAATGAGAATGAAGAAGAAGTAAAAGATTAAGAAGAAGAAGAAGAGGAAAAAGAGGACGAAGAAGAAGAAGAAGAAGAAGAAGATTTCAAGGTAGTGGAAGAAGAGGAAAAGGAAGAAGCAAAAGAAGAAGAAGAAGAAGAAGGGCAAGAAGAATAGGAGGAAGAAGAAGAAGAAGGAGGTGAAGAAGAACAAGAAGAACAAGAAGAGGAAGAAAAAGAGGACCAAAAAGAAGAAGAGGAAAGAAAGGAAGAAGTAGAAGAAGAAGAAGGAGAAGAACAAGAAGAAAAGAAAGAAGAAGAGGAAGAAGTAGAAGTCGAAGAAGAAGAAGAAAAAGAAAAATAAGAAGAAGAAAAAGTAATGGAGGAAGAAGAAGAAGTAGAAGATGAAGAAAAGGAGGAGGAAGAAGTAGGAGAAGAAGAAGAAGAAGAAGAGGAAGAAGAAGAAGATGTAGAAGAAGAAGGAGAAGAAGTAGTAGAACAAGTTGATGAAGAAAAAAGAGAAGATGAAGAAGAAGAAGAAGAAGAAGAAGAAGTATAAGAAGAGAAGAAGACGAAGAAAAATAAGAAGAAGAAGCGAAGGAGGAGGAGGAGGTGGAGGAAGAAGAAGAAGAAGAAAAAGAAGAAGAAATAGAAGAGGAAGAAAAAGATGAAGAAGAAGAGATAGATGAAGGAGGAAAAGAAGAAGAAGGGGAGGAAAAAGAAGAAGTGAAGAGGAAGACGAAGAAGAGGAAGAAGTGGCTGAAGAAGAAGAAGAAAAAGTGGAGGAAGAGGAAGAAGAAGAAGAAAATGAAGAAGAAGAAGAAGAAGAAGAAGAACATCAAGAAGAGGAAGAAGGAGAACAAGAAGAAGAAGAAGAAGTAAAGAAATAAGGAGAAGAGGAAGAAGCCGAAGAAGATGAAGAACAGGAAGAAGATAAGGGCGAGAAGAAGGAGAAATGCAAAACAAAGAAGAAGAGGAAGAGGAAGAAGAAGAAGATGAAGTTGAAGAAGAAGAAGAAGAAGAAGATGATGAAGATAAAGAAGAAGGAGAAGTGCAAGATGTTGGAGAAGAAGAAGCAGAGGAATAAGAAGATGAAATAGAAGAAGTAGAAGTAGTAGTAGAAGAAGAAGAAGAGAAGAGGTGGAGGAGGAAGAAGAAGAAGAAGAGGAACAACAAGTAGAAGAGGAGGAAGAAGAAGAAGAAGAAGATGAAGACGAAGAAGAAGAAGAAGAAGAACAATAAGAAGGAGAAGAAAAAGATGAAGAAGAAGAAGAGGTGGAAGAAGAAGAACATGATGATGAAGAAGAAGAAGAAGAGAAAGAAGAAAAAAACAAGATGAAGAGGACAAAGAAGTAGAAGAAGAAGAAGAAGAAGAATAAAAACAAGAAGTAGCAGTAGTAGTAGAAGAAGAAGAAGAAGAAGAAGAAGAAGAAGAAGTAAAACAAGAAGAAGAAGAAGAAGAAGAAAGAGATGAAGAAGGAGAAGAAGAAGAAGAAGAAGAAAAAGAAGAAGAAGTGGAAGAAGAAGAAGAATAACAAAAATAAGAAGAAGAAGACAAAAAAGAAGAAAAGAAGAAGAAGAGGAAGAAGAAGAAGAAGAAGAAGAACAAGAAAAACCAGAAAAAGAAGAAGAAGAGGAAGTAGATGAAGAAGAAGGGGATGAAGAAGACGAAGAAGAAGAAGAAGAAGAAGAAGAAGAAAAAGAATATGAAGAAGAAGAAGAAAAGGAAGATGAACAAGAAGGAAAAGAACAAGAACAAGAACAAGAACAAGAACTAGAAGAAGAAGAGCAAGAAGTGGAAGAACAAGAAGAAGAAGAGGTGGAGGAAGAAGAAGAAGAAGAAGAAGAAAAAGAAGAACAAGTGGAAGAATAACTAAAAGAATATAAAAAGAAAAAGAAGAAGATGAAGAAAAAGAAGAAGAAGAAGAAGAAGAAGAAGAAGAAGAACAAGAATAGGCATAAGGGAAAGAAGAAGTGGATGATTTTGACGAAGAAGACGAAGGCAAAGAAGAAGAAAAAGAAAAAGATGAGGAAGAAGGAGAAGAGGATGAAGAAGAAGAAGAAGAAGAAGAAGAAGAAGTGGAGGAAGGAGAAGAAGAAGAAGAAGAAGAATAGGAAGAAGAAGAAGATGAAGAAGAAGAAGTTGCTGATGATGGAGAGGGAGAAGAAGAAGAAGAAGTAGAAGACAAAGTAGAAGAAGAACAAGAAAAACAGGATAAGGAATAACAAGAATACAAAGAAGAAGAAGAAGAAGAAGAATGAAAAGAAGAGGAAGAAGAACAAGAGGAAGAAGAAGAAGAAGTGAAAGAAGGGAAGGAAGAGGAAGAGCGGGAGGAAGAAGAAGAAGAGGAGAAAGAAGTGGAAGAAGAAGGGAAAGAAGAAGAAGAAGAAGTAGAAGAATAAGAAGAAGAAGAAGAAAAAGAGCAAGAAGGAGAAGAAAAGAAGAAGGAGGAGATTAAGTAGAACAAGAAGATGAAGAAGAAGAAAAAAAATGGAAGAAGAAGAAGAAGAAGAGGAATAA
>JAIUJO010000961.1:50000-52265 GCA_023846275.1 Vanilla planifolia | reverse complement strand
AAGAAGATGTAGAAGAAGAAATAGAAGAAGGAGAAGAAGAAGAAGAAGAAGAAGAAGAAGTAGAAGTAGAAGATGAAGAAGAAGATGAAGTTGAAGAAGACGAAGAAGAAGAAGAAGAAGGAGAAGAAGATGAATAAGTATAAGAAGAAGAAGAGAATTAATTGGAAGAAGAAGAAGAAGAAGAAAAAAAGAGGAAGTGGAAGACAAAGAAGATGATGAAGAAGAAGAAGAAGAAGAAGAAGAAGATGATGTAGAAGAAGAACAAGACGAAGACGAAGAAGGCGATGAGATGAAGATGTAAATGAAGTAGAAGAAGAAAAAGAATATGAAGATGAAGACGACAAAGAAGAAGAAGAAGAATAACAAGAAGAAAGGAAGAATAACAAGAAGAAGAAGAATACAAATAAAGAGGAGAAGAAAAAGAAGAAGAAGAAGAATAAGTTGGCGAAGAAGGAGAATAGGAAAGAGAAGAAGAAGGAGAAGAAGAAGTAGTAGTAGTAGTAGAAGAAGACGAAGAAAAATTAGACTATGAAAAAGAAGTAGAAGAAGAAGAAGAGGAGGAAGTGGAAGAAGTAGAAGAAAAAGAAGAACATGAAGATGAAGATGAAGAAGAAAATGAAGAACAAGAAAATGTAGTAGAAGAAGAAGTATAAGTTGAAGAAGGAAAAGAAGAACAAGGAGAAAAAGAGAAGAACATGAAGAATAAGATGAAGAAGAAGGAGAAGACTAAGAAAAAGAAGGAAGAGAAGAAGAAGAAATAGAAGTAGGAGCAGACGAAGAAGTGCGTAACAAGATGAAGAGGAAGGAGAAGAAGAAGAAGAGGATAAACAAGAAGTAGAAAAAGAAGAAGAAGAAGAAGAAAGAGAAGAAGACGGTGAAGAGGATGAAGAAGATGATTATGAAGAACAAGAAGTAGAAGTAGACAAAGAAGAACAATTAGACAAAGAAGAAGAAGAAGACAAAGAAGATGAGAAAGAAGAAGAAAAAGAGGAAGGTGGAGAAGAAGAGGAAGAAGAAGAGAAAGAAGAAGTAGAAGAAGAAGAAGACTAAGAAGAAGAAGGGGAAGAAGAAGAAGAATAAGAAGTTGAAGAAGAAGAAGAAGAAGAAGACGATGAAGATGAAAAATGAAAAAGAGAAGGAGAAGAAGAAGAAGAAGAAGAAGATGTTGATGATTATGAAGAAGAAGAGAAGAAGCAGAAGAAGAAGAAGAAGAAGAAGAAGAAGAAAAAGTAGAATAAATTGAAAAAGAAGAAAAAATGGAAGAAGATGACGTTGAAGTAAAAAAAATGAAGAAGAAGAAGAAGAAGAAGAAAAAGTAGAACAAGTTGAAGAAGAACAAGAAGAAGAGGAAGAAGAAATAGAAGAAAAAAAAGTAGAAGAAAAAAATGAACAACAAGAAGAAGAACATGACTACGAAGAAGGAGAAGGGGAAGAAGAAGAAGAAGAAGAAAAAGAAGAAGAAGAAGAAGAAGAAGAAGAAGAAGGTGAAGAAGGAGAATAAAAAGAAGAACAAGAAGAAGAACAAGATGTTGAAGAAGAGGAAGAAGGAGAAGAATTAAAGAGAAAGAAGGAGAAAAAGAAGAAGACAAAGTAATAATAGTAATAATAACAGTAGAAGAAAAAGAAGAATGAGAAGAATTAAAGAAGAAGATGACTAAGAAGAAGGAGAAGAGGAAGAAGAAGAAGCAGAAGAAGAAGAAGAAGAAGGTCTAGAAGGAGGATAAAAAGAACAATAAGAAGAAGAAGATGTAGAAGAAGAAGAAGGAGAAGAATTAAAGAAAAATGAGGAGAAAAAGAAGAAGACAAAGTAGTAGTAGAAGAAGAAGAAGACAAAGAAGATGGAGAAGAAGAAGAAGGTGATGATGATTTAGAAGAAGAAGTAGAAGAAGAAGAAGAAGAAGAAGAAGAAGTTGAAGAAGATGATGAAGATGAATAATGAAAAAGAGAAGAAGGAGAAGAAGAAGAAGAAGATGTTGATGATTATGAAGAGGAAGAGAAGAAGTAGAAGAATTAGAAGAAGAAAAAGTAAAATAAGTGGAAGAAGAAGAAAAAGAGTAAGAAGATGATGTTGAAGTAAAAGATGAATAATAATAAGAAGAAGAAGAAGAAAAAGTAGAACAAGTTGAAGAATAAGAAGAAGAAGAGGAAGAAGAAATAAAAGAAAAAGAAGTAGAAGAAGAAAAAAATGAAGAAGAAGAAGAAGATGATGACTAAGAAGAAGGAGAAGAGGAAGAAGAAGAAGAACAAGAAGACAAAGAAGAAGAA
>JAIUJO010000961.1:37500-45000 GCA_023846275.1 Vanilla planifolia | reverse complement strand
AAGTAGAGAAGATGTAGAAGAAGAAGAAAATGAAGAAGACCAAGAAGAAGAAGAAGAAGAAGAAGAAAAAGAAGAAGAAAAAGAAGGAGATGAATTTGAGTAAAAGTGGGAGAAAAAAGAAGAAGGAGAAGAAGAAGAAGAAGAAGATGAAAGAGGAGAAGAAGAAGTAAAAGAAGAAGAAGAAGAAGAAGAAGAAGCAGAAGAAGAAGGAGAAGAAGAAGAAGAAGAAGTTGAAGAAGAAGAAGAAGATGATGATGATCAAGAAGAATAATGAAAAAGAGAAGGAGAAGAAGAAGAAGAAGAAGAAGAAGAAGAAGAGAAGAAGAAGAAGAAGAAGAAGAAGAAGAAGAAAAAGAAGAAGGAAAAGTAGAACAAGTTTAAGAAGATGAAGAATAAGAAGAGGAAGAAGAAATAGAAGAAAAAGAAGTAGAAGAAAAGAATGAACAAGAAGAAGAAGAAGAAGACTAAGAAGAAGAAGGAAAAGAGAGAAGAAGAAGAAGAAGAAGGAGAAGGCAAAGAAGAAGGAGAGGAAGAAGAAGAAGAAGAAGAAGAAGAAGAAAAAGACAGAGAAGGTGAGGAAGGAGAATAAAAAGAAGAACAAGAAGAAGAGGAAGATGTAGAAGGAGGAGGAGGAGAAGGAGGAGGAGAAGAAAAAAAAGGGGGAGGACGAGGAGGAGAAGGAGAAGAAGAAGAAGAAGAACATGTCGAAGAAGAAGAAGTAGAAGTAGTAGAAGAAAAAGAAGTGGAAGAAGAGGAAGAAGAAGAAGAAGAAGCATAACACGGTGATGACGAAGAAGATGATGAAGAAGAAGAAGAGGAGGAAGAAGAAAAAAATGATTATGATGATGAAGAAGGAGAAGAAGAATTAGAAGAAGAAGAAGAAGAAGAAGAAGAAGAAGAAGAACAACAACAAGGAGAGGAAGAAGGAGAAGTACAAGAAATGAAGATGAAGAAGAAGAAGAGGGAGGAGGAGAAGAAGATGATGGAGAAGAAGAAGATGATGTAGAAGAAAAAGAACACAAAGAAGAAGGAAAAGGAGAATAGGAAGATGAAGAAGAATAAGAATAATAAGAAGAAGAAGAAGAAAGAAGAAGTTAAAGAAGAAGATGAAGTAGACAAAGAAGAAGAAGATGATAAAGAAGGCAAAGAAGAGGAAGAAGAAATAGTAGAAGAAGAAGAAGAAAAAGAAGATGAAGAAGAAGAAGCAGGAGGAGGAGAAGATGGTGAAGAAGAAGGAGAAGAAGAATAAGATGAGAATAAAGGAGAAGAAAAATAAGAAGATAAAGATGGAGTTGGAGAAGAAGAAGACGATGAAGGAGAAGAAGAAGAAGAAGAAGAAGAAGATGATGATGAACTATAAGAACAAAAAGAAGATAAAGAATAAGGAGTAAAAGAAGTAGAAGAAGGCAAAGAAGAATAAGGAGAAGAAGAAGAAGAAGAATTAGAAGAAGAAAAGTTGATGATGAAGACGAAGAATGTGAAGAAGAAGACGACGAAGAAGAAAAAAAAAGAAGAAGAATTGAGAGAGAAAAGAAGTTTAAGAAGAAGAAGAAGAAGAAGAAGAAGAAGAAGAAGAAGAAGAAGAAGAAGTAGAAGAAGATGAAGACGAAGATGAAGAAGAAGACTAAGAAGATGAAGAAGGAGAGGATGAAGAAGAAAAAGAAGAAGAAGAAAAACAAGAAGAAAAAGAAGATCATGAATAAGAAGAAGAAGAAGAAGAAGAAGAAGAAGATGAAGAAGAAGGAGAAGAAAAAGTTGAAGGAGAGGAAGAAGAAGAAAAAGAAGAAGAAGAGGTAGATGAAGATTAAGAAGAAGACGAAGAAGAAGAAGAAGTAGAAGTAGAAGAAGAAGAATAGGAGGAAGAAAAGAGTAATAAGAAGAAGAATTAGAAGAAGAAGAAGAAGATGACGATGATAATGAAGAAGAAGAAGAAGAGGAGGAAAAAGAAACAGAAGATGAAGAAGAGTAAGATGAAGAAGATGAAGAAGAACAAGAAGAAGAAGATGATGAAGAAGAAGAAGAAGAGTAAGAAGTAGAAGAAGAAGATAACAAAGAAGAAGGAGATGAAGTTGATGAAGAAAAACAAGGAGGGGAAGAAGAAGAAGAAGAGGAAGAAGAAGAAGAAGAAGACAGAGAAGAAGAAGAAGAAGAAGAAGAAGAAGAAGAAAGAAAAGGAAAACAACAAGAAGACAAAGAAGAAGAAGAAGAATAAGAAGAAGAAAAGAAGTTGAAGATGTTGAAGTAAAAAATGAAGAAAAAGAAGAGAAGATGAAGAAAAAGAACATAAAGAAGTAGTTGAAGAAGAAGATGAAAAGAAAAAGAAGAATAAGTAGAATAAGAAAAAGAAGAAGAAGAAGAAGAGAGAAGAACGAAGAAAGTGAAGAGGAAGAAGACGAAGAAGACAAAGAAGAAGAAGAAGATGAAGAAGAACAAGATGAATAAGAAGTAGTAGTAGTAGTAGTGGAAGAAGAAGAAGAAGGAGATGAGGAAGAAGAAGAAGGAGAAGATGAACTAGAAGAAGGAGAAGAAGAAGAAGAAGATGGAGTAGTAGAAGAAGAAGAAGATGATGATGAACAAGAAGAAACAAAAGAAGAAGAATAAGAGGAATTAGAAGTTGAAGAAGAATACGAAGAAGAAGAAAAAGAGGAAGAAGAAGAAAAAGAAGAAGAAGGAGGAAGTAGATGAAGAAGAAGAACCCAAAGAAAAAGAATAATAATAATAATAATAATAATAATAATAATAATAAGAGGAAGTAGAAGAAGACGAAGAAGAAGATGAAGAAGAAGAAGGAGAAGAAAAAGTAGAAGTAGAGGATGAAGTCGAAGAAGAAGAAGAAGAAGAGGAAGATGAAGAAGAAGGAGAACATGAAGAAGAAGAAGAAGAAGAAGAAGAAGAAGAAGAAGAAGAAGAGCAAGAAGAAGAAGAAAAAGAAGAAAGAAAAAGAAGATGAAGAAGAAGAAGAAGAAAAAAGAAGAAGAAGAAGAAAAAGAAGAGGAAGAAGGATGAGGAGTTGAAGAAGAAGAAGAAGAAGAAGAATAAGAAAAAGATGATGATGAAGACGAAGAAGAAGCACAAGAAGGAGAAGAAGAAGATGAAGTAAAACTAGAGGATGAAGAGGAAGTTGAGGAAAAAGAAGAAGAAGAAGATGATGAAGTGGAAGAAGAATAAAAATAATGAGAAGAAGAAGAACTCAAAGAAGAGGATGAAGAAGGTGAAGAACAAAAGGAAGAAGAAGAAGAAGAAAAGATGATGACGAAGATGAAGAATATGAAGAAGAAGATAAAGAGAGAGAGAGAGAGAGAGAGAAGAAGTTGGAGAAGAAGGAGGAGGAAGAGAAGAAGAAGAAGAAGATGAAGATGAAGAAGAAGAAGAAGAAGAGGAAGAAGAAGAAGAAGGAGGAGGTTGAGGAGGAGGAGGAGAAGAAGATGGGGAAGAAGAAAAAGAAGAAGAAGAAGAAGAAGTAGAAGAAAAAAGGAGGAGAAGAAGAAAAAGAGGTAGTAGAAGAAGAAGATGAACAAGAATAAGAACAAGAAGAAGAACAAGATGGAGAATAAGAGGAAGAAAAAGGAGAGGAATAAGAAGAAAAGAGGAAGAAGAAGAAGGACACCAAAAATAGAAGAAGAAGAAAAAGAAGCAAGAGAAGAAGAATAATAATAATAATCAGAGGAAGAAAAAGAAAAAGAAGAGGAAGCAAAAGATGAATAGGAAGAAGAAGAAGAAGAAGAAAAAGAAAGAGAAGAAGAAGAGGAGAGGTAGAAGAAGATGAAGATAACAAACAAGAAGAAGATGAAGATATTGAATAGGAAGAAGAAGAAGGGTAAGTAGAAGAAGAAGATAGAGAAATAGAAGAAGCTGAAGAAGAAGTACAAATAGAAGTAAAAGAAGTAGAAGATGAAGAAGAAGAAGAAGAAGAAGAAGACGTAGAAGGTAGAAGCAAAAGATAAAGAAAAAGAAGTAGAAAAAAAGAAGAAGAATTTGAAGAAGAAGAAGAAGAAGAAGAAGAAGAATTAGAAGAAGAGGAAGTGGAAGAAGAAGAAGAAGAAAAAGAAGAAGGAAGAGGAAGAAGAAGAAAAAGAAGAAGAAGGAAGAGGAAGAGGAGAACGAGAAGATGAAGCAGAAGAAGAAGCAGAAGAGGAAGAAGAAGAAGAAGAAGAAGAAAAAGAAGCAAAACAGGAAGAGAAGAAGAAGGAGAAGATAAATATGATAACGAAGAAGAGGAAGAAGAAGAAGACGAAGAAGAACAAGATGAGTAAGAAGAAGATGAAGATAAGAAAGAAGAAGAAGAAGAAGAAGAAGAAGAAGAAAGAGAAGAAGAGGATGAAGAAGAAGAGTATGAAGGAAAAGAAGAAAAAGAAGAACTAGAAGAAGAAGAAGATGATGAAGAAAAAGAAGAAGACAAAGAAGAAGAAGAAGAAGAAGAAGAAGAAGAAGAAGAAGAAGAAGAAGAAGAAGAAGAAGGCGTAGAAGAAGAAGAAGACGAAGAAGAAGAAGAAGATGATGAAGAAGAAGAAGAAGAAGAAAAAGAAGAAGTGTAAGAAGAAAAGAAAAAGGTGAAGATGAAGAAGAAGACGAAAAAGGTGAAGAAGAAGAATAAGAAGAAGATGATGAAGAAGGAGAAGAAAAAGGAGAGGAAGAAGAAGATGATGAAGAAGAAGAAGAGGAAGATGAAAAAGAAAGAGAACACGAAGAAGAAGAAGGCGACGAAGAAGATGAAGAACAAGAAGTGGAAGAAGCAAAAAAAGACGAAGAATAAAGTGAAGAATTATAATAAGAAGAAGAAGAATTAGATGAAGAAGAAGAGACGATGATAAAGATGAAGAAGAAGAAGAACAAGAGGAAAAAGAAATAGAAGATAAAGAAGATGAAGATGATGAAGAAGAAGATGAAGTAGATGAAGAAGAAGAGGAAGAAGAAGATGAAGAAGAAGATGAAAGAGAAGAAGAAGGAGAAAGAAGAAGAAGAAGAAGAAGAAAAAGGAGGAGGAGAAGAAGAAGAAGTAGTAGTAGAAGTCGAGGAGGAAGAAGTAGAAGTAGAAAATGAAGAAGAAGAGAAGGACGAAGAAGAAGAAGATAACAAGGAAGAAGAAGATGAAATTGATGAAGAAAAAGGAGGGAAAGAAGAAGAAGAATAAGAATAAGAAATAGAAGAAGAAGATAGAGAAGAATAAGAAGAACTAGAAAAAGAAGACAGAGAAGAGGAAGAATAATAAGAGGAAGTAGAAGATGAAGAAGTAGAAGTAGAAGAGGAAGAAGTAGAAGAAGCTGAACAAGAACAAGAATAAGAAGATGGAGAAGAAGAAGTAGAAGAAGAAGAAGAAAAAGAAGAATAAGAAGAAGAAGAAGAAGAGAAGAAGAAGTAGAAGAAGAAGAAGAAGTTGTAGAAAAAAAAAGAAGAGAAGAAGAAAAAGTGGAAGAAGTAGAAGAACATGAAAAAGATGTAGGAGAAAAAGAAGACAAAGAAGAAGAAAAACACAATGAATTAGAACTAGAAGAAGAAGAAGAAGGAGAAGGAGGAGAAGAAGAAGAAGAAGATGTAGAAAAAAAGTAGAAGAAGATGACAGAAGAAGTATACGAAGAAAAATACAAAGAAGTAGAAGAAGAATAAGATGAAAATGAAGTAGAAGAAGAAGATGATGAAGATGATGATGGTGATGAAGAAGTAGAACAAGAAGAAGAAGGAGAAGAAGAATTAGAAGAAGATGAAGAAGAAGGAGAAGGAGAAGAAGAAGTAGAAGATGATGAAGAAGAGGAAAATCAAGAAGAAAAAGAAGAAGAAGAAGAAGAATTAGAAGAGGAAGAAGAAAAACAAGAAGTTGGGAGGAAAATGAAGATAATGATGATGATGAAGAAGAAGAAGAAGAAGGAAAAGACAAAGACGAAGAAGAAGAAGAAGAAGAAGAAGAAGAAGTTGACGAAGAAAAAAGAAAGGAAGGAGATGAAGTGCAAGAATAAGAATAAGATGTAGAAGTAAAATAATAAGAAAAAGAAGAAGAAGAAGTATAAGAAGTAGAAGAAGAGGAAGAAAAAGAAGAAGAAGAAGAAGAAGAAGAAGATGGGAAGAAGAACAAGAAGAAAAAGAAGGAGAAAAAAAAGAAAAAGAAGAAGAAAAGAAAGAAGAATAAGAACAAGATGACGAAGAAGGAGAAGAGTAAGGAGAAAAATAGAAGAAGAAGAAGAAGAAGAAGAAGTAGAAGAAAAAGAAGAAGAAGAAGAAGAAAAAGAAGAAGAAGAAAAGAAGAAGAAGAAGTCAACAATGTAGTTGTAGAAGAAGAAGAAGGAGAAGTAAAAGTAGAGGAAGAAGAAGAAGTATTAGATGAAGAAGATTAAGAAGAAAAAGAAGAAGAAGAAGTAATACTAGTAGTTATACAAGAAGAAGTAGAAGAAGAATAAGAACAAGAAGAAGAAGATGAAGAAGTAGTAGAAGAAGAAGAATAGGAAGACAAAGGAGAAGAAGAAGAAGAAGAAGGAAAAGAAGAAGAAGAAGTAGCTGAAAAAGATGAAGATGAAGAAGAAGTAGAAGAAGAAGAAGAAGTAGAAGAAGAGGTAGAAGAGTTTAAAAAAATAAAAAGAAGAAGAAGAAGAAGGAAAAGAAGAAAGAGAGGAAGAAGAAGAAGAAGATGAAGAAGAAGAAAAAGAAGAATAAGAAGAAGAAGAAGAAGAAGCAGATGATGATAAAGAAGAAGAAGAACATGAAGATGAGGAAGATGAAAAAGAAGTAGAAGTAGAAGAGGAAAAAGTATTAGAAGAAGAAGAAGAAGAAGAAGGATGAAGAAGAAGAAGAAGACGAAGAAGAAGAAGAAGAAGAAGAAGAAGATGAAGGAAAACAAGAAGAAGAAGAAGAAGAAGAAGGAGAAGTAGTAGTAGAAGAAGAAGAAAAAGGTCAAGCAGAAGAAAAAAAAGGAGAAGAAAAGGAAGTTGAAGTAGAAGAAGAGGAAATAGAAGAAGAAGAAGAAGAAGAAGAAGAAGAAGAAGATGAAGAAATAGAAGAAGCAGTAGTAGAACAAGAAGGGGAAGAAGAAGATTAATAAGTAGAAGAAGTAGAGAAAGAATATGGATGAGTAGAAGAAAGAGAAGAAGAAGAAGAAGAAGGTGAAGAAGAAGAAGAAGAAGAAAAAGAAGAAGAAAAAGTAGTAGATGTAAAAGAAGAAGAAACAGAAGGAGAAGAAGGCGGAGGAGGAGTAAAAGAAGAAGAAATAAAAGAAGAAGTAGTAAAACAAGATGAAGAATATGAAGAAGAAGAAGAAGTAGAAGAAGAATATGGGAAGAAGTAAAAAAAAGAGAACAAGTAGAAGAAGAGGAAGAAGAAGAAGAATTAGTAGAAGAAGTTGAAGAAGAAGAGAAAGAAGTAGAAGAACATGAAGAAGATGAAGATGGAGAAGAACAAGTAGATGAAGAAAAAGAAGAAGAAGAAGAAGACGTAGTAGAAGAAGAAGATGATGATGAAGAGAAGAAGAAGAAAAAAAAGTAGTAGTACTAAAAGAAGAAGAAGAAGAAGAATAAG